>SMDT01000671.1:0-148675 GCA_005392925.1 Aquilaria sinensis | reverse complement strand
AAGTTTATAGTTTAGAGTTTAGATTTGGGTATAAGGCTTACAATTAGGATTGAGGGTTTATGGTTAGGATTAGGGTTGGTGCTTAGGATTTTAGGATTTAGGTTTAGGGTTCACTTTCTTGTTAGATTTAGGGTTCATGGTAAATGTTAGGGTTAGAGTTAGTTTTAGGGTTTACAGTTTAGAGTTTAGATTTAGATATAGAGTTTGTAGTTAGAATTGAGGATATATAGTTAAGGTTATGGTTAGTGTTAATAAGTATACATCGGAGACAGATAAAAAAAAAAGTAAACAAAATATTTGGCTCTAGTAATTGTATTTAAAATTAGGACAAACAATAGTTGGCAAAAAATTCACATTTGTTGCTAATTAGAATGCAATGAATAAATAAAAGAAATAAAATAAAATATTTATCTCCAATAATTAAAAATAAAAAAAATAAAAATAATTAAAAACTAATATTGTATTTTCCATTACCACTAATACAAGGTGGGAATATTAGTAATATAAAGCGAGAAGAAAACAATTATTAAAACCTTTTGATTTAACTATAAATAAAAATATTATAAAAATTATGACCACATATTAATATATAATTAATCTAAAAAAAACACCCTAATTTCAAAAAATTTGCTACTATAATCACAAAGATTGTCAAATTGAGCTAATTTCTATTGGTGAGATTGCCAAATTAAGAGTATTGAAAATTATTAAGACCCCTAAATTAACAAATCCTAAGAGATAACCAAACAAACAAAAGCAAAGTTGCTTTGTGGATTTGTGGATTTATTCTTCAAATTCCAATTGTGAGGGAATACTTGATGTACAATTTAGATAAATAATCAATGTAGAAAAAATCACAATTTTTTTAAGTTATGTTGACCATATTTTTTAGATTAATTTGAGTTAAAATTGGCATTTGTTTGGTTTAGTCATCGGGTAATTTTGAATTTTAGTCATTTTTTAGTTCAAGGCATTTTGGATTAGGGCTAATTTGGGTTCAGGTCATTTTGGGCTTGAGCCATTTGATTTTTGAATTCTTTTTGGTTTTGCTTAAATCAGGTTTTGGTTCAAGTTAGGTATAATCAAGTTCTAGTTGTTGACTTTTCTTATCAAATTGTGTCATTTCGAGTCTGGTTCAAGTGAATTGGGTCAGGTCATCGAGTCAAGCCAAAATTTGCTATCCCTAATCAATACCATGGAGAGTGCAACCACTCTTATACTATCAATTCCATTTCGTTCTCATCTTCCTCAACTCCTAATGTTATTGATTGGCTAATTTTGGTGTTGACGATGATGATTTGCATGGTTGGATCTTATTTCTCCCCTTCTTGTTAACAATGTTGTTGATTTCATGTATACCTTTTGGCTTCAGTATGAGATATTCCCATCATCTTATTCCTTCACCTATCGAGCAAACCATGGTAGTTGAAGGCCCATTGGCCATTTTGTGCTTTGAATCCTCCAATTCATCACCAGACTATCAACAACCACTAAGACAATGCCAACAAAATTAATGGCAAAGGGCCTCCGTATTTGACCTCGATCTATAAGAATATCTTTCATTATAGCTTAACCAAGCGACTCATAACTTGCTCAAAACCTAGGCACGCCGCCAGACCTCCCTAAAAACTTATTGCTAAAAGGTGCGTTTTGCTGGCTGTAGGTCATTGGCGCTGCAACCCCATAGTCTTAGCATTCTAGTCACGCTTGGTGTTCTCTGGGCACTACGATGCCTAGCGGCGCTAGAGTCCCTTGCCTAGAACTTGTAAAAGATGCACAAAGTTCCTTGGGAGGTCTCCAAAGGGTCCTAAACAAGTTAGGGACACCTTTCCACTTTGAAAACTTGCAAAACACACATCCTATGCCATAATTTACCATTCATTCCATGCTTGAAACACATACAAACACCACATTAAGCTTAGAAACCTCACTAGCCCACCATGAACACCTCCCTCCGCAACTAATGCTAATCATCAAATTCACAAGAATTTCACCACAAACAAGCTATGAATGGCATCAAAAGAGTATGAATTGTAAATCCCTAACCTCAATTGCACATGAATTAGGTCAATCAAGCACCAATAAGCCACACAAACTAAGTTCTAAAGGGTTCCACTAGTTTCATAGGTTCCAAGCAAAATCTAAGGCATATGGAACTAATTTAGCACAAACCCAACAAAACCCAATCTTAATTGAGCTTAAGAAACAAGAGAACTTCAAGAATTAAAGCTTAACTCATGCAAATCAACAAGCCCAAGCAAGAAAAATGCCACCACACTCCAAAACCATGGGAAAACATGCAAACAAAGCTTCATTTAAGTTGGGCATCACAAAAGCCTTTTAATTTCTTTAAGAAATCATGAATTTGGAAGGATTTAACCAAGAGATTGAGAGGGGCAAAGAGAGTGGTGAAAATGGAATAAGGAAGATGAGGAAATTGTGACAACCTCATCTCTTCATACTAGTTTTAAAATAACAAATGCTTCACCCCCTAGACTTCTATAATTTTTGCAAAAAAACCCATTTCCCAAATAGTAACTAGGTAATTAAACACTTAAGCAAACTTTACTAACTTCAGCTTTAGGTTTTTAAAAATTTCATTTTCACTCCCAAGACTCGTCCCCAACCCTCTAAGGTGCAAAATGACCACTTTGCTCCCGGGCAAAACATAGTGCCATAAACCACTTGGAACCAACTAACCCTCGAATAACTTACTTGATAGCCAAAGTGCCTATCACCCTTTAAGCCCGTAAGCTCGGGTAAGGCACCACCCTCGGAAAGAAAAGCACCGACTACAAGGGAAGCGAGCACCGACTTCGAAAAGAAGGGTGCCCGGTCCCTCTCACATCCGACCTCCGTAATTCTTCATCGTCCTTGGAGACGACAGTATCAACCTCGGGAATACGGTGCATCACCATCCTCGGTAAGGTGACTAAACC
Organism: Aquilaria sinensis; assembly: GCA_005392925.1. Lineage (NCBI taxonomy): Eukaryota > Viridiplantae > Streptophyta > Magnoliopsida > Malvales > Thymelaeaceae > Aquilaria > Aquilaria sinensis. The sequence goes on along the minus strand of SMDT01000671.1, from coordinate 145,736 downwards.
ACCTTTGGCAGGGGAGAACGTCCCTGAACAGGACCACCCTCGTCGAAGATATTCCTGGATTACTGGAATAATCTCATAAGGAAGTCCTCCTACTCCGAAGAGCTCTTTTCTACCGAAGGGACCTCAGGAGTACGGCAGAAACAATCAAGGAGCGTTTGACACTTCGAACCCATATGATTCCCCGACACGCTGCCCCCAGACACGCTCTGACACGCTGCCCTCGCGTGGCCTAGGCTCCTGGCCAGGTGGCCTTTGGTCGGCTAAATGCTCCCCCTCTCCCTGAAGGTACAGATCGCATCCGACCGAACACGTGTCATGATCTGGGCCGGCTATGTCAAATGAACTTCTACTGTTCACCTCCCTATAAATATCCGGTAAGCATCCCAGGTAAAGGGACTGGATTCTTAGGGGAGATTTATCCACTTTCTACTTACTCTCCATTTCTAAACTGTCACGCCTACTATTGCCCCAGGCCCATCTGGGCCCAAATATCAAAGCTTGCAACGGAAGTTATTCATTTAGAAGGGGCTTTATTATTCATTACGAGCACCTACAATGTGAGTCCAGGATCTATTCTGGTTCTAGCTTGATTGATTATTTACCTTCAATATGTTATCAGGGTGCTCTTTAAAGTCAAGCTAGTACCTAAGTGGGATTTCAAGTGTTCCATTCATGATTTTATCCTGCTTACATGCATTCTTCATCACAAAGCATACTTTATTCCAATTCAACATAAGCTTCTCCTGTAATATTTTCACATGCTCATTTCATCCAAGTTACATATAGCCATACACTTATTCCACTAAGTGCATCAGATGTGTGTCCATCAAGTGTACTATTTCAATGCATGGCAACCAAGAAGCCCATATTCCATTTCAAGTTTGAAAACCATATTTTCATATCCATGAGCATTCTGCCAATCTAGTACACATAACACAATCACCCATCAAGAATTCCACCTGTATGAATTCAAGCATACTTCTCGTATAATCAGCCTTTAAAGTCATCACCATCATATGTCATCATAATCATCTATCCAAGGCAAAATTCATCATCATAAGTCATCCAGAACTATGCCTATCCATAGAACAACAAACAAGCATCACTTACTTGGAAAACATACCAAGGAATGCTTCATGTCTAAGTTTATCCAATGTTCATGTTTTACAGATCAAGTTTTCATAACTACTTAATCTGCAAACTAATATCACACGGAACACAATCCACCTATAGACCTTGTTCCCACAACTTCTAGACTCCATATCCTGCACAGGTAAGTCCACAACATTAGCTTGATCCACAAGCAATCTATACCACATAAGTCTCTTTGAACCAATGAATATATTGAGCAACACTATACACATACCCAACCCTTTAGCACATTGTAACGAGTACTCTGGTACTCTACGCTTGATCTATCAAGCCATCCATTTCCTGAAAAAGGTATAACAGGGCGGGTGAGTTATAAAACTTAGTAAGAATCCCGACGGCATCCAATGCCTAGTGAGGTAAATACTCATGACTTTCAAAGTCATCATATGGCTTCCAAAGCCTAAACTTGTGCCAAGAATGTAATGGTAATTAATCCATATTCCTGCAAAGGAAAACACTAAAACAAAGAAAACACAAGATATAGCACGATAACAATAACAATAATAATATGGGTCAGCATGCACAAACAATTTCAGAGAAGCACGCAACTCAACACACACAACACTGTCCTCGCAACATCATGTTCCATGTCATTGTAGGTATCGCAAGCATTAGCATAGTCCATACCACTAAATCCCGGTATGTCATTTATAACGTACTAAGCGCTCCTTAGCTTGGGAATTGAGTTGGCCAAACTCAATTCCTAGCCCTAAATGCTTGCTAATTACTCATGAGTAAACCATAACCATAGTTGCCAAAGCATCACTACTTCATCCATTATGCACTTATGTGCCCAATTATTCAACTAAGAAAGTATCATGAGTCCTCACAAAAAGTAACAACCACATAGCCCTGACATGCACACCTATGGTCACTTGGTTCTTTGACCATCACATAGGGGCACTAATACTCACAATGAAAGGTCATGGAAAATATACCATGGAGTAAGTGAGTATAGGGATTCTTACCACCATTTGTGTAACCTTTGGTCATTGCCTTTGCCTTGCTTTGCTTTGTTTGTTGTTGGAATTTTGCCATTTCCTTAATGGACCTATAAAGCCCAAAATACTAACAAGTTATTTAATTACTTTCTATTAAACAAGAGAACCATAATTTACCAAGCATACTTGGTTTAACTTACTCAACCTCTACTTAAAAAGGTAAGGCCCAAATTTGCCTTTTCTGTGAACTGAGGCCCAATCTACTGTGAACTCAGGCCTACATTGGCCTTTTCCTGGAAATCCAGGCCCAATTTGCACTTTTCTGGAGTTCAGGCCCACTTGGCCTTTTCTGGAATTCTGGCCCACTTGGCCTTTTCTGGAATTCTGGCCCAACTTGGCCTTTTCTGGAATTCTGGCCCAACTTGGACTTTTCAGGCCCACTTGGCCTGTTCTGGAACTCAGGCCCAACTGGCCTTCTTTGGAACTCAGGCCCACTTGGCCTTTTAATTTATTTTCTGGACTCGGCCCAACTTAGCATTTAGGCCCAATTTCCACCTTTTCAGGATTTTAGCCCAATTTAGTCTTTAGGCCCAATTTTATCTTTTCAGGATTTGACCCATTTAACTTCTTCAGGATTTGGGCCCATATTAACCTTTTCAGGATTTAGACCATTTTCCAATAATGCCATTACAGCCCAAATAGCCCATTTAAGAGTTTCTGGACCAAGAACACTTGGTTTTCAATTTTGGCCTTCAAATTTATCTCTTGGCCGAATTTGTTCCATTATTTCCTTCTTTTGCTCAATTGAGTCCCACAAGTTTTCTAAGGATCATTTATGCCAAGAACACTTGGCTAACACCAATTTTTCACCAACTTGTCCTTATGGCTGAATCTATCATCATACTTTCTTCACCATTTTAGTCCCAGATTTTCATTATGCACACTTTTGCCACCAAGAGACTTGGTTAACACACATCCACCAAAAATTGGCACTATGGCCGAATGCATTCTCCATTTCTTCTTTGTGATTTTTGCTTTACAAGTCTTCTAGGACTCAAAAAAATATGCCAAGAACACTTGGCTCCACATGGCTAACATGCCAAGACATTAAATCTACAACATGGCCGAATCTTCTAGTGCTCCCATGGCTTACAAAATTTATCCTTTTTGCATCCAACTTTTGGCCATTGTCTTGTACACTCACAAGAACATCTTCACTACCGAGAACACTTGATTTCAAGCTTGCATGCCAAAAATACCCATTTGGCCGAAAATACATCTTGCTTTTCCTTGTATCTTTTGCTTGTTTCCTTGCTTGGAATGGTCATACAAGCCTCGAGGCACCAAGAACACTTGGTTTCATGCCTCCAAACACCATGAACATTCACGGCCGAAAGTTCCATCCATGCTTTTCTTGGAGTTCTCATCCATTTCTTTGCTTTTTGTGGCTTAAAAGTGCCATGCATGCCTTGAACTCTCAAGTTGAGTCCAAGAGCACTATGGATCCTCCATGGCCAAATCTTCACTTGATTTTCCTTGCAAAAATCCAGCATATCCAAAGCATTAGAGAGTAATATCTAGCTCAAAACACATGAAATCATCAATGAAAACATGATTCACTTACAACCTTGTTTATGGCCGAATCTTGAGCTTGTTCTTCCTTGATGTTCTCCTCATTTTTCTTGCTCCTCATGGCTTAGAAATGCCATGCATGTCCATGAGTTCATGTGTGAAGCTCAAGAACACTAAGTTCTTCCATGGCCGAAACTTCAAGTCTTTGTTTCTTGATGTTCTTCTTCATCTTCTTGCTCCTCATGGCCTAGAAATGCCATGCATGCTCATGAGCCATGAGTAAAGCTCAAGAACACTAATTCCTCCATATGGCCGAAACTTCAAGTGGGATTTCTTGAACATCTTGCTTGATTCATGTTCGAGATGGGTTTAGAAGCATGAAATCATAAAGGAAACGTGTTTGCATGTGTAAGAAATGGTAGATCTAGCCATGGCCGAATGCTAGAATGAAGGAAGAAGATGAGAGCTTGGAAGAACTCTCATGGCCAAATGTGTGAGTTCTAGAGAGAAGGGAGAGCATCCTTGGCTTAGAGAGAGAGAGATGTGTGTGAAAATGAGAATGAAATGATGATGGGCGGCCATTATGCTAGCAAATGAGGAGAAACGCAAACCAAATGCAAGCCAAATGTGGCTAAATGCGTTATGGCCGGTCAACACTAATTCAAAATGGGAGGAAGCTAGTCAAATGCTAATAATCTTTTGGACAAAAGAAGTGGTGTCCCATCAAGAAAAGAAAACCCAATAAACAAATCCATTTGCTTCCTCCAAGGCACCATTTTGTTTAATTTTTGTGGTATGGCCGAATTTTTGATTCAAATGGATGGGAGAATAGTCAAATGCTCATTAAAGAATTGATTTGACAAGTGATGGTGAGGAGAAATAAAATAATGTAAAGTGGGAGACAAAGACTAGTAAAAAATGATGGGCAAAATATTTGTTTATGGTATTGGTGGGGTCAAATCCATGTGGGCAATTTAAATAATGTGAGTGGAGGCTTATGTGGCCATTTTAAATAGCAAAATTCATGTGATGGCCGGCCATGGCACAATTTTCCATGAAAATTGGCCAAATCTCACCTTTAGTCCTCCATCTTTCTTCAATTCTTCAATTGAGTCCCCCACAAACTTTACCTTTGAACAATTGAGTCAACTTTAATTTGCACATTTTCATCACCAAAACTCTTGGCCTAAGCCAAGCAAAATTCCTAGAGTGTCCAACACTCATTAATGCCCATTCATTAATTAATTCCATGTCTCCTCAATTTAATTTCTAAGTTTCCAAATTAGGAAACTTTTTATGCCACTAATTCTCTTAACCCAGGACTTAGTCATTTAGCCCTTTCCGGGTGTAACATAAACACTAACTTGGGCGTCGGAGGCTCCTCCCTGGAAAAATGCTCCGGAGACCTCCTAACCCTTGTTTTTCTGAGTTTAAGCAGTCCTCTTCCCGCCAGAGCTTCCTCACCTAGGTATTCTCCCACCGGCAGTCTCTACTCCAGGCTCACCATGTCACACAACGATGATGTAGAAGGGCATCATTACTAAATTTTGCTAATTCACCTCCAAGTAAGGTATTTCAACTAGGGATTTACAAACTTACCTCACTCATAAAGCATTCCACTAGGAAGGCTATGAAAATTTTAATATTGTTTTTAAGTACTGGCGAGCCATGTTTTCTATTGTGTATTTTGTATTTAAAATGAATGCCGAAGCTAGTCATGCATGATTATTGTTAGAACTAAGCTAGAAAGATTAAGAGCATGTGCATGTTTTATTGAACCATTGGGAAACAAAATGGTAATGCATGTATATAAAATGGGCTTCTGCATTAGAATAACTTAACAAGGAGCAATAAGTGACATAGCCCCTCACGGGCCTACCCAGGAAGCCTATTGGAGCTTGTCTTACACTAGTTACAATTGGCTAATTAATCACATGTACACTAATTAAAACTCTTATGCTTTTAGTTAATTAATCCTACTATGCGACCATGCATGAGTAATGCTTTGACTTATGTGACAAAACAAGTTATAAAATATAAACATAAATCATAAAACATTGCCCAGGCATTTCACAAAAATCCAAGTTTCAAAGCAATCAAAGTATACAAAATAACAATGGAATTAACTACACATAATAAGTCATATACAAGCATCCATACAAAAGTAGACTATGCTCACACCCAAAAGTGACTCTAGAGTACACTACTCAACTTGAACATTGGAGGCAACTAGTGCATGAAAACTATACACTAAACCAAAATACCAAGTTCCACAACTAAGCTCCTACCTTAGAGCAAACTCCTGGTGGCAAGCTTTATAAGTCCTCCCTTATGCTTTACTAGCCTTTGTCAGCCAAATAAACAATTATAGTTAGCATCACAGCATTACCAACAAGCAAACCACAAATTAGAATCATAATGATTCAAATAAACTATATACCTACCCGTGAGGTTAGCCCAACAACCATCAATGGTTGTTGGCTGAACAGACCTAAAAACTACACAACAAAGACTAAAGGAGTGAGAATCAATGATTCTCAGAAAAGATGTCCTTCAACCTTCAAGAAAAATACTGATGACACACATATATAATATATGAAGTCTACTGTGTGCACTTGTAATATAAGGCCTAACATATGTGCATATGATTGAGTCCATTGGGACCTATCCTCTTCCTGGTGCTCGCACGGATGTTACCCCTATGCTTAGCGAGTGTTTGCCCCTAACTCTCTCCTATCAACTTGGCTTGCTAACATCCTAGTGAGCTAAACTCATTAAATAAACTTCCCTCAATTGCTGTGTATGGTGGATGCACCTTGTTTGAGTTCCAAGAAATTCACTAGGTGCATTAAGCCTCTACATAGTGTCACCTACTCTGAGGTAGTCCAGTTATGGTACCAAAATTTTGAATTTAAAACTCCCAGGATTGGTATGTTCTGTAGGCCATTATAACAATACCCTTAGTATGAATACCCAAGCGGCTCTCTTGGAAACTATGTAAATGCATGCATATTGGTCCAATCATTACACACATATTCACATTTTATGCACACTATGGCAGCAAGGAAGGAAAACACTAGCACAAGTCTTAATGTTGGCTACCACACATTAGGCAATCTTATTAAGTGTAAGTGACCAGCCACTGCACCTAAAATTTTTTCCAAAAAACTATATTAATCTAGCCATGGAACCCACTATTTTCTTTGCTTCATTATCAAGTAGAGTCTTTCATCAAACCAAAAAACTATATTAATCTAGCCATGGAACCCATGCTGGGACAACCCCACAATTCTACTATTTGACTTTAGTCAAAAGCTTGAACACCTTAAGGTTTACACTAAGACATTTAGGTCCTTAATGCCTTTAGTGTTTCCTTTGTCCAAACTTGTCTTCCATAACCAATTTGGTCCTCCAATAGCACTTTCATACCATTCATATCCTTCCCATAACTCTCCAAGGCTCTTTCTTGAGAGTTTTGCAGTTAAGTACCCAAATTTCCAAAACCTTACAAAAAGGTCCATAGGTTACTTGAAAAACAAGCAAACCTTAAGGCTTTTTCTTGGGGGGCCAAGTTACCAACTTAGAATATTATTAAAGAGGTGTTCATTACACGGTTTGCCCTTCATACTTCAATCATTATGAGGAGAATTACACAATATAATGGTTTTTTAATCATTATGCCACACTTATAATTCTCTCATTTTTGTGAGGTGGTAACAATCCTCCCCACCTTAAAAATTTTGGTCCTCCAAAATGGCCTTTAGCTTCGGGTATTTTTTAGGATACCTTTCCAAAAGGTCGTTATTATTTTCCCAAGTTGCTTCTCATTCAGAGTGGTGTGACCGCTAAACTTTAACCATGGGAATAAGCTTCTTTCTTAACCTTCTAGTATACTTAGCTAAGACAGCTATAGATTTCTCTTCATATGTCAAGTTAGGTTTCAACTCTATGTTTTCCATTATTATAGCATGTTTTGTGTCCAATAGACACTTCTTAAGCATACTGATGTGAAAAACATTAAGAACATTTGATATGCTTGGCGGTAAAGCTAACCTATATGCTACCTTGGCAACTCTGTCCATGATCTCATAAGGACCTATATATCTTGGAGCTAACTTTGTTCTTTTACCAAATCTAATAGTGCCTTTGGTTAGTGCAACTTTTAGCCCAACATTGTCACAAACCTCAAACTCCAAGTCTCTAATTCTTTTATTTATATAGGTTGTGGTTCTTTCATCGGCTGCCCTTAATCTTTCATTATTCTTCTTGATCTTGGCAGTAGTTTCCTCAATAATTTAAGTACCCAACTTTAGCCTATCTGAGGCTTCCACCAACAATGGGGTGTCATGCACCTTCTTCCATATTATGCTTCATAAAGTGCCATGCTAATGGTGATGGGTTTCGAGAGCCAAACAGCGCAGCGGAATTTAACCGAAACCCTCCAGGATCCAAGTGAAACGAGGTAAACCGAGTGTTCGAAAATTTTCATACCTAATTTTCGATTGAGATCTCTCACTCAACTGTAGAGTCGAATCACAAAACCTGAACAGTTGACATGTTCAGGCTCTCGATGGTATCCACACGAGCCTCTCGGGGTCACCACGTCCCGGTAGATGCGTTTCTCTTGCGCTTGCAGTGCTAGCTTGCGTCCTCCAAGGAATTGCAAGAGAAGAGTGCGGCTGTCCTTTTTGGAGGCTAGGGCAAGGAGACCTGCGAATTTCTCACTTAAAAGTTGTATTTATAGTAAGACTCAACTTCCAGGCCTAATGGGTTTCAAAGCCCTAATCCAATTAGGATTTAATTTCAGGCTTAATAATGGCTCAACTATTGGGCCCATTATTAATACGAAATTAAAGTGAAACCATAACCCAAATAATTAGCCCATGCACTCTAATGATCCAAATAGCTCTATGTGTGTGACCCAATAGGCTCTTACCACGTTGGCAATGATCATAAATCACATTTATGATCATAAGCAATGAGCGGTGTCTAGCAACACATCATTGCTACCCAAGTGACAAGATTGTCGATGATTTGACTAAACCTTTATGATCATCACCGATATATGCCATTGTCCCTTTGTCCAAGATATCAAGACTAAGCACGAGACATGGAATGTGTCACTCTCGTATAGCCCAATCTTTGGTTTCTTGATTACCGAGTAGACCAACTTAAACTGATGACATTGATATCGTATATCAACTCATCCGAGCATGGCCATGCATTTTCTAAGTCTCACTCTATCAAGGGGCCCGAAGATATCACTCCCGTTACATAGGAGGGACAAATCCCATCTTGATCATACAAATCCCTCCGCATGATATGTGACATACCCAATGACCTCCTTCAAGTTCACTCAGTTACGAGCAACAAAGGAAAGTATCAAAGTATGTGACTCACATGTAGGGAACCTTGATGATCTTAGGTCGAAGGACTACATATACCATGATCACTATGAGAATCACTTATGACACTCATATAACGATCCATGTAGTGTTCTCATGGTGGGTCGGTCCAGTACACAAGTTCTCCAACTTGTACCCATATGTAGACTACATATCTCATATTAGTCTCCACATATGCTAGTCATTATGTATTATTGCAACCCGCTCCACAATAATACTAGACCAGGGACGTTTAAGAATATCATTATTCTAGGGTTACAATTATGTTTGTTAAGTTACGCAGAAACAAAACAACAAACATAATTGCTGGATTAATGCCTCAATAAAATATCATGACTCAATGTGCAAAAATACAATCATCTCATGATTGGATTTTTGGGCACAACACTAACAATCTCCCACTTGCACTAAAAGCCAATCATCCATGTATCTAATACCGATGGACCTAGAATGGCTATCATGCTTTTGCTGCGTAAGGGGCTTTGTCAGTGGATCAGCAATGTTGCTATCTGTCGAAGTCCTGCATATCCTTACATCACCCCTCTCGATGATCTCCCTGATGAGATGATAGCGTCGAAGTATGTGTTTGGATCGCTGGTGAGATCGAGGTTCCTTAGCCTGTGCGATTGCTCCATTGTTGTCACAATAGAGCTCTATCGGGTCGGCAATGCTTGGAACCACTCCAAGTTCAGTGATGAACTTCTTGATCCAAACTGCCTCCTTCGTAGCATCAGAGGCGGCAATGTACTCAGATTCTGTTGTAGAGTCAGCTACTGTCTCTTGCTTTGAACTCTTCCAGCTCACAGCACCACCACCAATACAAAACACATAACCAGATTGCGATCTAAAATCATCCTTATCGGATTGGAAGCTTGCATCGGTGTAACCCCTTACAACGAGCTCATCTTCACCTCCAAAGACCAAGAATGCATCCTTAGTCCTTCGTAAGTACTTAAGGATGTTCTTAACAGCTGTCCAGTGACTCTCACCGGGGTTCGATTGGTACCTACTCGTCATGCTCAAAGCATATGAGACATCGGGACGAGTACATATCATGGCATACATGATAGATCCAATTGCCGAGGCATATGGAATCTTACTCATGCGTTCTCTCTCATTGGGTGTACTTGGACACTAAGATCTAGAAAGAGTTATACCATGTGACATGGGCAAAAATCCTTTCTTGGAATCTTGCATGCTAAACCTCTTTAGCACCTTGTCAATGTATGTACGTTGGCTTAGGCCAAGAAGCTTTCTAGATCTATTTCTATAGATCTTGATGCCTAACACATAGGCTGCTTCACCCAAGTCCTTCATAGAGAAACATTTCCCTAGCCAAGTCTTCACAGACTGTAGCTCAGGAATGTCATTCCCGATGAGTAGTATGTCATCTACATACAACACCAAGAAGACAATAGCGCTCCTACTAACCTTCTTGTAGACACAAGGTTCATCTTCATTTTTTATAAAACCAAACACTTTGATTGCTTCATCAAAATGAAGATTCCAACTTCGAGAAGCTTGCTTCAGTCCATAAATGGACCTTTGCAACTTGCACACTTTATTGGCATTCTCAGGAGTGACAAAACCCTCAGGTTGTGTCATGTACACATCCTCAAGTAGCTTTCCATTTAGGAATGCAGTTTTGACATCCATTTGCCATATCTCATAATCATAGTGTGCAGCAATAGCAAACAAAATTCGGATGGATTTAAGCATAGCAACTGGTGAAAAAGTTTCATCATAGTCAATACCATGAATTTGCTTGAAACCTTTTGCAACCAATCGTCCCTTAAAGGTAATCACATTACCATCCATGTCAGTTTTCTTCTTGAAAACCCATTTGCACCCTATGGGTTTTACCCCTTCAGGTGGGTCAACCAAAGTCCATACTTGGTTTTCATACATGGATTCCATCTCGGATTTCATGGCCACTAGCCACTTCTCAGAGTCAGGCCCTGACATAGCTTGTTGGTAGGTTGTGGGCTCATCCTGATCCATGAGCATCACATCACCAGTGTGAGTCATGAGAAATCCATATCTCTCAGGCTCACGCCGAATCCTACCAGACCTACGTGGGCTCTGTGCTACAGGAACAGACTCTTGAACCACAACATCTTGTGGTGTCTGTTCAGGTTCCATTTCAGGTTCGATGTCTCCTTGTTGTTCTTGAATTTCTTCAAGTTCTACTTTCCTCCCACTAGTTCCTTTAGAGATAAACTCTTTCTCTAAAAAGACACCAGTTCGAGCAACAAACACTTTTTGCTCAGAAGGATTGTAGAAATAGTAACCCTTTGTTTCTTTGGGATACCCAACAAAAAGGCATTTTTGAGATTTGGGCCCTAGTTTGTCAGAGGATTGACGTTTCACATAAGCGTCACAGCCCCAAATCTTCATAAAAGACAAATTGGGACGCCTCCCACTCCATATCTCATATGGTGTCTTTTGAACCGATTTAGATGGAACTCGGTTTAGTGTAAAAGCGGCTGTCTCTAGAGCATGTCCCCAAAAGGAGTTTGGAAGGTCAGCTTGACTCATCATAGAGCGAACCATGTCTAACAGAGTTCGATTTCTCCTTTCAGATACACCATTCCATTGAGGTGTACCTGGTGGAGTGAGTTGTGATACTATACCACACTCCTTCAGATAGTCAAGGAATTCTCGATCCAAGTACTCTCCACCTCGATCTGATCGAAGCACTTTGATACTCTTCCCGAGTTGATTCTCTACTTCATTCTTGAATTCTTTGAACTTTTCAAAGGATTCTGACTTGTGTCTCATAAGATACACATAGCCATATCTGCTGAAGTCATCAGTGAAAGTAATGAAGTATTGGAAACCTCCTCTAGCTTGTGTAGACATAGGGCCACATACATCACTATGTATGAGTCCTAGTAAGTCATTAGCCCTTTCACTTTGCCCTGTGAATGGGGCTTTGGTCATCTTGCCCAACAAACATGACTCACATGTCTCATATGATTCAAAATCAAATGAGTCCAAGAGTCCATCCTTATGGAGCTTGGATATGCGGGTCTCATTTATATGGCCCAAGCGACAGTGCCAGAGATAGGTCGGGTTTGAATCATGTAATCTGACCTTCTTGGTATTCACATTATAGATTGTATCTTCGAGGTCTAGAACATACAACCCATTGCTAAGTTGAGCACTACCATAAAAGATTTCATTCAAATAAATAGAACAACATTTGTCCTTTATTATAAATGAAAAACCTTTCTTGTCCAAACAAGAAACAGAAATCAAATTTCTACTAATAGTAGGCACAAAGTAGCAGTTGTCTAATTCTAAAACTAATCCACTAGGTAAAGTGAGAACATAAGTCCCTACGGCTAAGGCAGCAACCCTTGCTCCATTTCCAACACGTAGGTCCACTTCACCTCGGGCCAATCTTCTACTTCTACTTCTACTTAGATCCTGCACATTTGCACAAATGTGAGATCCACATCCAGTATCCAATACCCAAGATGAGGAAGTAGAAAAGTTAGCCTCTATAACAAAAATACCTGAAGTGGAAGTCTTACTTCCCTTTTCCTTAGCAAGTTCTTCAAGATAGAGCTTGCAATTGCGCTTCCAGTGTCCAGGTTGCTTACAATGGAAGCACTCCCCTTCCTTTGCCACACCACCCTTTGGTTTCAGTGCAGCTGAAGAAGAATTAGCATTGGACTTTCCATTAGCTTTATCCTTCTTCTTGTTGGCTTTTCCCTTTCCCTTGCCCTTTTGAACCATCAAAATGGGCTTAGCCTTCTTAAGGTTTTGCTCAGCAGTTCTCAACATGTTGAGTAATTCAGGGAGGGACTTGTCAAGGTCATTCATGTTATAGTTCATGATGAACTGACTGTAGCTTTCAGGCAACGATTGCAAGACTACATCAATAGCCAACTCTTTCTGAAGAGCAAATCCCAAATTCTCAAGATTCTCAATGTACCCAATCATCTTGAGCACATGAGGACCCACGGGACTTCCCTCAGACATCTTGCACTGAAACAATGCCTTAGAGGTCTCAAACCTCTCATGCCTAGCTTGCTCTTGGAAAAGCATTTTGAGATGTTCGATCATATCGAACGCCCCCATGTTCTCATGTTGCTTCTGAAGCTCAGATTCCATGGTAATAAGCATGAGGCATGCAACATCCAAAGCATCATCAGAATGCCTCTTGTGAGCATCCCTTTCAGCTCTTGGAGCAGTGGCAGCAGGCTCATTCGGAATGGGCTGCTCTAGGACATAAGCCTTTCTCTCTTGTTTGAGGACTATCCTCAAGTTTCGGTACCATTTGAGAAAGTTGGTCCCATTCAGTTTTTCCTTCTCAAGGATCGATCGCAACGAAAGTGTCGATGTGTTTTGTGCCATGGTTATCTACAACAGTAAATATGCAGTGTAAGAGTCATGTATTTTAATTCATTTAATAAGGACTTTTATTAAACGATACTCCCACTATTTTCCTCAAAATAATAACCCTCGATATTATTTCGGAACACCTCGGCGCTAAGGTATTCTAGTGGGCCAAGATCCATATTTGACCACAACCTGAGTCAGCTTTGGCTTTTCTCTCAAGTTACAGCTATTTAGGTAGGCAACTCCTTGCCAATTGCATCTTATGCAACTCTTGGATAGTTGGGTGAACAACACTTGTCCAAGCTCATCTCATGAGCTTAAGCCCAACTCTATGCCTCTAAGTCCCTAATCCTATTAGGATGACTTAGTTAAGTCAGACCCAAAGTTAGCAATTTGGATATCACTATTATCCCATCGCGCCTTACCAAGATGAACATAGGTGCTTTGCTTTGGCAAACCCACCTAATGTTGATCAAAGTCTTGACGAGTGCCAACATTTGGAAGGCATCACATTTAATGACTTAATATTTGTTTGAGGGATTTTTTTCTTTTGATCTCACCAATTTGTTATCTCCGGTTGTCTTATACATGCATCACATACAAATATAAAACATGCATCTCATGCTTACAAGAAAGTAAACGTGACATGGTTATAGCCCAAACTATGCGATATTCTCAAGCCAATGAGAATATCATAAAAGCCTAAGAAAAGAAAAGAGTCTTCACAAGCTCCTTATCTTCCTTTCTTGGCTGCCCTTTTGTTGTCATCTCCTTGGACATGCCTCCTTGGATGATCCTTAGACATACAACCTTGGATGATCCCATAATGCACTATTACATCAATAATAGAAACCTCGAGTTACATTCGAGGGGAGTAAGGTGAGAAGAGAATGTACAATGAGAGTGATAAGAAAAGGCACGACTCGCAGGCCGTATTTACAAGTACAACCAATCAAGGGCTATAACCATGCACCATGCTTCAAACACCAATCAGCATATCATGTCAAATCTCATTCAACAAAGATGCATGCCAATTTTCGCGCGTTGATTAACCAGTTTTTATTTATGTGGCGCTTCGCATACGGCGGTCCCGCTGGCCGGTCAGTGGGCGGTGGTTCCGCTGACCGGTCAGCGGGCGGTGCGTTCTGCTGACCGGTTAGTTGATGGGGTCAAGGGGAGCCGCCCTTGCGGGGGGCGTGGGGGGCAGCGCCCCCCGGCGCAAAAAATTTTCTTACAATTGCTTAGCCCGAAATCTTCTATTTCGAGCAAGTAGGCACCCGAGACTCCTCTATTCGAGCCACCAAAAATACCTTACTTTCAGTGCCTGAACAGGCTGAATCCGAACCAAGCTAGGGTTTCTGCAACTATTGCAAGAATCCTAATCCATATAGGTATCTCATACCATTCAATTTGAGATTAATCTCATTAACCAATTTGTGTCGTTTCTTCATATATCTCATATGTTCATTACGAATTCCAGTTTCATGCATCTTGAATCAATCTAATTAATCATGGCCGAAAAGCAACCGAACACATAGCATCATGCGATTCAACACTCAATCCCGATTTAGGGTTTCACCAGTAGCTCTGATACCACTGATGGGTTTCGGGAGCCAAACAGCGCAGCGGAATTTAACCGAAACCCTCCAGGATCCAAGTGAAACGGGGTAAACCGGGTGTTCAAAAATTTTCATACCTAATTTTCAGTTGAGATCTCTCACTCAACTGTAGAGTCGAATCACAAAACCTGAACAGTTGACATGTTCAGGCTCTCTATGGTATCCACACGAGCCTCTCGGGATCACCACGCTTCCACCACGTCCCGACAGATGTGTTTCTCTTGCGCTCGCAGTGCTAGCTTGCGTCCTCCAAGGAATTGCAAGAGAAGAGTGTGGCTGTCCTTTTTGGAGGCTAGGGCAAGGAGACCTGCGAATTTCTCACTTAAAAGTTGTATTTATAGTGAGACTCAACTTCCAGGCCTAATGGGTTTCAAAGCCCTAATCCAATTAGGATTTAATTTCGGGCTTAATAATGGCTCAACTCTTGGGCCCATTATTAATACGAAATTAAAGTGAAACCATAACCCAAATAATTAGCCCATGCACTCTAATGATCCAAATAGCTCTATGTGTGCGACCCAATAGGCTCTTGCCACGTTGGCAATGATCATAAATCACATTTATGATCATAAGCAATGAGCGGTGTCTAGCAACACATCATTGCTACCCAAGTGACAAGATTGTCGATGATTCGACTAAACCTTTATGATCATCACCGATATATGCCATTGTCCCTTTGTCCAAGATATCAAGACTAAGCACGAGACATGGAATGTGTCACTCTCGTATAGCCCAATCTTTGGTTTCTTGATTACCGAGTAGACCAACTTAAACTGATGACATTGATATCGTATATCAACTCATCCGAGCATGGCCATGCATTTTCTAAGTCTCACTCTATCAAGGGGCCCGAAGATATCACTCCCGTTACATAGGAGGGACAAATCCCATCTTGATCATACAAATCCCTCCGCATGATATGTGACATACCCAATGACCTCCTTCAAGTTCACTCAGTTACGAGCAACAAAGGGAAGTATCAAAGTATGTGACTCACATGTAGGGAACCTTGATGATCTTAGGTCGAAGGACTACATATACCATGATCACTTTGAGAATCACTTATGACACTCATATAACGATCCATGTAGTGTTCTCATGGTGGGTCGGTCCAGTACACAAGTTCTCGAACTTGTACCCATATGTAGACTACATATCTCATATTAGTCTCCACATATGCTAGTCATTATGTATTATTTTAACCCGCTCCACAATAATACTAGACCAGGGACGTTTAAGAATATCATTATTCTAGGGTTATGATTATGTTTGTTAAGTTACGCAGAAACAAAACAACGAACATAATTGCTAGATTAATGCTTTAATAAAATATCATGACTCAATGTGCAAAAATACAATCATCTCATGATTGGCTTTTGGGCACAACACTAACAAATGGTGCTCTGATAATGATTATTTTATGAAAATTCCACCAATGGCAAGTGTTGGCCCCATTAACCCTTGAAATGTAACACACAACTCCTGAGCATGTATTCCAAAATCTGTATCACCCTTTCAGTTTGCCCATCAGTCTGAGGGTGATAAGCAATACTTAGGTAAATTTTGGTACCTAGTGCTTTGTGAAATGCATTCCAAAATTGAGCTGCAAATCTTGGATCTCTATCAGATACAATGAAATCTGGTATTCCATGAAACTTCACTATCTCTTAGATATACATCTGAGCCAACTTCTCCAGAGAATCTATGAGTTTTATAGGTAAGAAGAGGACACATTTGGTTAACCTATCCACAATGACCCAGTTTGTATCATGCCTTAATCTAGTCATAGGCAACCCAATCAAAAAGTCCATGGTTATGTTGCCACACTTCCTTAGTAGTATAGGTAGAGTCTGTAGGGTACTGGTTGGCTTTTAATGCTCTACCTTTACCCTCTGGCGTGTGGCACATTTGGAGACATAAGTAACTATGTCTTTCCTCATATTTGGCCATCAAAAGTGAGTCTTCAAGTCTTTATACATTTTCTCACTTCCTGGATGGATGTTCAACTTGCTTGTGTGAGCTTCTTCAAGTATTTCATCCCTAAGCTTTGGTCCTTTAGGCAAATAGATGCGGTCTTTGAAGTACAGTAATCCTTGCTTGTAGTCAAAAGATTCATACAAAGAACCTTTTCCTTTCATGATAACCTTTTCAAAACAGGATCTGTCTCCTGTGCCTTTCTGACCTATTTAATCCATTTTGATTTGATTGTTAATGTGTGGATTTGGGTTTCCTCCCACTTATGTCATTTATGCCATAGGCATAAGAGAAAATTCTGCCCATCATGATCAACTATGGATCTTCCTTTTAAAAGAACCGTGTACTTCCTACTCAAGGTATCTGCTACTAGATTGCCTTTGCCCTCTGTGTACTCTATGCTACAGTTATAGTCCTTGATGTACTTTAACCATCTCATTTGCCTTACGTTTAACTCTTTTTGAGTGAACAAGTACTTTAGGCTTTTATGGTGAGTGTAGATAACAAAGGAATTACCCATCAAGTAGTGTCTCCATTGCTTCAAAGCATAAAATCACTGTTGCTAGTTCTAGGTCATGGGTAGGATAATTTTTCTCATGGGGTTTCAACTACCTTGACCTATAAGCAATGACATTTCTATCTTGCATAGGTACATAACCTAAGTTAGATCTAGATGCATCTATATAGATGATGTAGGGCTTGCTTGGATTAGGAAGAGTCAATACTGGAGCTTCAATCAACCTTTTCTTGAGCTTTTGGAAACTCTTTTCACATTTCCTAGTCCACTCAAACCTTTGACCCTTCTTGGTCAGATGAGTAAGAACTGAGGCAATATTGAAAAATCTTGATACAAATCTTCTATAGTAGCTAGCTAATCCTAGGAAACTTTTGATATCCTTTACAGTCTTTAGTCTTTCCCATTCTTACATTGCCTTGACCTTTTTAGGGTCTGCCTTAAGGCCTTGTGCATCTATGACGTCTCGTAGGCAAGACACTTCCCTTATCTAGGATTCACACTTAGATAACTTGGCATAAAACTGATGTTCCAACAGAGTGTTTAAGACAATTTTTAGATTATGTTCATGTTCATTTTCATCCTTGGAAGACACTAGGAAGTCATCAATGAACACAACCGCAAATTTGTCTAGATGTGGTTTGAACACCTTGTTCATCAGGTCTGTAAAAGCAGTTAGGGCATTATTCAAACCAAATGGCATGACTGTGTACTCGTAATGCCCATATCTGGTCGTAATTGTAGTCTTAAGAATGTCCTTTTTCTTTACTCTTAACTGGAAGTATCCAAATCTCAAATCTATCTTGGAGAAGATCTTAGCTCCCTTGAGCTGATCAAATAGATCCTTAATCCTAAGGAGTGGATACTTGTTCTTGATAGTTACTGCATTGAGCTTCCCATAGTTAATGCATAGTCTCAATGATCCATCCTTCTTTTTCATGAAGAGAACTAGAGCTCCCCATGGTGAAACAGTAGGCCTTATGAACCCCTTTTCAGGAAGTTCATCAAGTTATTTCTTAAGCTCATTCTTCTCTGCAATGGGCATTCTGTAAGGAGGAATGGGCATTGGACTAGCTCTTGGTTGTAGCTTGATCTCAAACTCAATCTCCCTTGGTGGAGGAATACCTGGCAGATCTTTAGGAAAGACTTGTGGAAAGTCTCTCACTACAGGTATTTTGTCCACTTCCTGTTCACAGTGCAATTCAGTAAATGCATAACAGTAATCATGCTCAGAAACCATAGCTATCTCATCTACTTCATCTAGGCCCATGCCATGCATTTCACATACTATTTCCTTAGAATTCACTAATGCATGCACTTTACCATCGGGCAATGTGATTTCTCTCTTAGCACAATCAATTCTTATGTTATGCATAGCAAGGCAATTCATACCCAGCACTATATCTGTTATCGTCTCCAAGTATTTGACCGATAACGGTCAAGTAAGAATGGGTTGCAAGGTAAGAAATCGCTTAGTAAATATTTGTTATCCATTTCAAGCAAGTAGGAAGGTTTGGAAAGGTTCCTAGAGCACAAATGGCACCTAAGTGTCACCAGGGGCAAAATGGTCATTTTACACCTTGAGGTGATAGGATCGGTTTTAAAGCTCAAAGTAATTCATTTGGACATAAGTGATAAGAAACCAAAGTGGGGGATGAAAGTGTGAAAGTTAGAGGCACTATTTGAAGGTAGGGTTCTTTTGGCAAATTTGAAGAAGTTGGAGAAGCCATGTAGGGGAAGGTTGGATATAAACTAATTTAGCAAGGTTTCCCTTCACTATTCATCATCTTCTCCAACTCAAAACCATATCTCTCTCTTCTCTCACAAAATTCATACCTAAAACTCATCCATTTCTTCAATTCTTGATGAAATTGGAAGCCTCTTGGAGTACCTAAGTGAGAGCTTTGGAGAGACATTTTTGGTCCATGGGAGCCTGGACCTTTGTATTCTTGGTTTATTAAGCTTCCTAGAGGTTGGATCGAGCTTAATTGAGCTAAAAAAGGTGCCCATTTGTGATGAATTTGCCTAAGAACCATAGAAAATTCATAGTGGAGCTATAGGAGTTTTGGTGGTCAACTTGCTTGATTTTGCTTAGGATGTGTTTGGATTTCTTGTTTTCCCTATTATGTTAATGCATTTTCATCATATTTAGCCTTGGGGATTAGTAATTGCGAGCCTAGAAGTGATTGCAACCATGTTTGAGTCAATTGTGCATCGTTTTCATCAAGATCGATGACGCTGGCAAGTTTCTGGCACTGACGCATCATTCTGGGTGCCTAGGTGCCAAAAGAATTCATACCCAGGTCCTACCCCTGAGGCCTAGGTACTAGGATACTAATTTTTAGACAGCATCAAATCAACTCTTGTGCCAAGCTTGCGCTACAGTGCCACAGTTGCTTCGGAACTCAACCAAATAGGGTGTTTTTGGTTCCTAAATGGTTCCTAAACATCCTAGACATGTTCCTAAGGTTGATTCAAGATTTAAAATGGAAATGAAATGAATGAAAAGAGAGAAATGGATCAAATGAAGCAAGGAGAAGATGGTGTGTGCACAATTGAACCATGTGTGTCCATAAGGGTTTTTTGGTGCCATAGTTGAAGCTTGTAGCTATCCCTAAGGTAGTTTAAATGCATTAATAGTGAGTAACCAATATGTGTAAGCATGGAGCATAGTGAACTAGTTTTGATGAAATAGAACCATGTCTTAGTCAACTAAGGGGAGTGCATGTGCAGTAAGGCGTGGTTAGTGTGGGCAACTTATGACACAACTTGCTATAGTTTGAAAAGATGACTTGGGGTGGTATGTCACTAACCATAGAGTAGCTTAAGATCCACAAGAGCTATAGGAAGTTAGTGAAAACACCTAAGGGCTAAAGAAGGCACTATGAGGCTAAAAGGGACACAAAAGTGCATTTCGGCACAATGTTAGCTCTAGGGCCCATGGGAAGCCTAGAGTTGATAATTTGGGAGCTTGGCATGGCTTGGAAGGTTGCTTAACACCCAAGTAGTGTAAGCTAACCTAGGGAATCAATAAGAACATTAAGAACTATAAGTAGGTAAATGACTTATAACTCAAGCTAAATTACTTGGGCACATTGAGAGGTATTTGAGGTGTGATGTAGTTAAGCTACCTTAGTGCATTTGGGACCTTAATATATGCTAGGAAACACAAGGAGCACATAGAGCAAGCATGACTCCTAGTAGTGGCCAACTTATTGGAGTGTAGCAAGTGCTAAGCCTAGTAGCATGCAAGGTTCACCAAGGAAGGTGGAAGCTTAGTAACACTTGGTTGCCTACTTAGGTCTTAGACCTGAGGGACTGAAGTGGGAGTCTAGTACACGTAAGGGTGAAGGTTTAGTACACATAGTTACCTAGCAGGCTTTGAACCTGATGAGCTAGAGTGGGAACCTAGTGCACCCAAATTGGATTGGTCATGTGCTAGTCAAAGTTCACCATAGAAAGGGTGAAAGGTTGGTAACACCTAGTGGCCTAGCCTGGTCCTAGACTTCAGGCACTAGTGTGGGACCTTAGTGCACCAAACATGGCTCTACCAAGTATACTTGGATGATTCCTGCATATAGTATTCAAGGGGAGGTTGTTATGTGCTTAGGTAATGGCCTGGCATAGTGCTTAGGTAATGGCCTGGCATAGTGCTTAGGTAATGGCCTGGCATAGTTCTTAAGTAAAGGCTGCCTAGAGTGAGTTTTGGGCCAGATATCTCTAAGGATGGGACAATGCCCCATAAGAGGATTAAGATGAGAAGGGGTCCCAAGGGACCCAAGTATACGCACATATATTAGGCCTCAAACCGTTATGAGCTCACGTTAGATTTGTGACATTTATTGTCCAATGTCCTCTAGTGTTTTCTTTTACATGTACCCCATAAAGACCCCTTACTGAGAATCTATGATTCTCACCCCTTAGTTTATATGTGCAGGTTTAGGTTGTTCGGCCAGTAACCCAAGATGGTTGTTGAGCTAGTTGAGTATGTACAAGTTATACTTGCTAGTTTTTATTTATTTAGTTTCATTATTGGTTATGTTACGTACTAACTATGTTGGGTTGGCCTTGAGCAATGGTTAATCTAGGAGCACAGAGGGGAAGTTGAGGCTAAAGGCACTTAAGCGCTAGAGTTCAAACGGTTAGCGCAGTTTGGTTGTCTTAGTAGGTTATGCTTAAGTACTTAATTGTACTAGATGGCTCTAGCAACAATGGTTAGTTTTGTGTTTTGGTTTGTGATTCATGTACATAGCAAAGTAATGTACATAGGGTTGTCATTTGTAGAAAATGTGTTTATGGCTTTAGCTAGTTTTATAATCATTTTTAAGTGTGGTACCACCATCGTTTTGAAAGTTTTTAATTTATGTTTAAATTTCCATACCGAAGCTACTCATGCATTATTCAATGCTAGTATCTAGGTTAGTAAGCTTATGTAACATGCATTAGTTTTTATCACAAGCAAAGAAACCAATAATTATGAAGCAAAACTAGGGAATTTCCCTAAATTCCTGGCGATCTTGGGCAGCAGGCAGCCACAGGTGGGCAAGGGCTGCCACAACAAGTGTCTCAATAAGTCTACCTCATGCCCCCATTTTCAAACCAAGACCGACAACATACATATACCACAATTGGGCACAAATACATTCACACATGATCATGTACACCACCACTAGTTCATACATGGTCACATGCATAACACACATGCCCAAACACTAGTACACCCAAAAGTGCGAATACATTGGCACATGCACTTAACTTCATTGAACAACACCTTCACACAACATGAACTTGGATTTCCATACTAGATTAAGTTCTCCTCACAAATACTTCATTACATCCACACACATGCCTGAGAACATACATATATCTAGAAATGAACATAGTTACTTGAATACATGACATAGTCCATACTCATGAGGCAACATCACCATTAGATTGCCACAAACATACATAAGCTTCACTTCTTCACGTGGTCCCCTTACATAATCATAGATCATAGTGAGCCTTCCATAAACCACCCATACAAACATCATCCAAGACACACATATAAGTACATCACCAACTTGACTTAGGCACCATAGGTGCTCACCAAACCAATTATGTAAATAGAACATGGTAAGCCTACCAAGAACACCAAAACACATTGCCATCTGAAAGTGCTCACTTACATGCCTTTACAATTAAACATACTTGAGACTGATCATAATCACTTGGAACAAAACTAGGGTCTCTAAGACAAGACTAACTACTAAGCACATGATCAACAGTGCAAGCCACAAAACATATGCTGTAGAGTACAACATCCTCTCCAGACTTTATTCCCACAACCTCTAGACACACATGGCCTGAAATAGTGAAACTTCCACAGATTAACTTGATTCATAAATAATCTAAATCACTTAGAATATTGACCAAGATTAAACATTAACACATTACCTCCACTAACCTGATGGAGTACACAATACTCTTAGCTTGCTTTCTTCTCAAGTAAAGCTTTTCCTACACATAGAAGGTAGGGCAATGAGTTATATAACTTAATAAGGACTTAACATAGCCTCCAAGGCATAAATATAGGTTAAGCTCATGTTTAACCAAGACCATTCTCCAAGCACGTATGAATGAAAACATGAAAACACAAGACAATGCATATACATAGATAACAACTACGTAATAAAAATAAGGTTAACATCTACAAACATGCATGGAAGCACACAACCACACACACACCATTTAAACACCATCCGATAAGCAAAGCAAGGATGATTCCACATGCTTTCATGATTGGTAATTAAGTTGGCCTACTCGGCTCATAGCCCTAATGCGTGCCAACATAGCTAACTAGCACCGAATCACATAATTGCATAAACAACCCTAGCCCTTATAGTACTTAAAATCCCCTTGCCAAAAATTACCATCACCTAAGCACACGTAATTCACTAATACACATAGTCTAATTATGGATTGTTTAGTGAATGCATAAGTCCCTACCTAAGGTTAGTAATCCCTCAATTGCTGAAGCTTAAGAATCTTGAACCGTGCTATTCTTAGCTATTTAATGTTAGAACTTGACTTCCTAGCTCAATTGGCTCACAAATCCTCCTAAACCACAAGCCTTTACCCTTGAATACTTTAGTTACACTAAGAGCCCTCTCGGAAGTGTTAAGAACAAAGCTTGGATGCCCATTAATGGAGGTTCATGCCTGGATGATCGTGGTGGTGTGAATGGAAGTGTGTAAGAGGTCAGATGTAGCCAAGTGGCCTCAAAAGTGGGCTAATCATTACCTTAACAAGCTCATTTTCCTTCATGTAGCACTTAAGCCCCAAATAAAATATGCTTTCATATTAGCCACTTGCTTAGATCTGGAACTTCTTATTGAGTCCTTTAACTTCTTAAATCATCATTTCCATCATCACTCTTCTCTGCCAAGTCATGTTTGAACTTGAAAGTGTCCAACATTTCAGATACACTCTAGTTTTAATCAAAACATTAATTTAAACTTCACAATTCATACACTATGGTGAAAATTAAAGCACATAATTTTAGGTCATTATACTGTAATTTTCCCATTTTGTGCAGGTGGTAACACCTAGAGTGTCGAAGGCTTAACATACACTCAAGTTTCAATCATTATTTTTGCATGTTCAGTGAGCCCATATCCTAATTTATTCACAATTCTTAGGACCTTAAATCGTCATAGCCCATAGCGTAACACTTAGGACTTAAGGGAGTTACATAGAGTCTAAGACTAAAAAATATAGACAAGGGAGATAACTAGGTGTACAACACATATACAAGCCTTGGCTGAGATCTTCTGAACTAATTGCCACCTTAGGAATGAATCTTAGTGGCGAGTCACAAAAGCCTGTCCATGTGCTACTAGGCTTTATGGCTAAAAAGAACACTATTGTTAGCACTGTTACTTAACTAGCAAGTAACACATGTAAACTAGAATCATAAAGATTCTTAAACGGACTACCTGCAATAACAAGCTACCGCCTTTAACTCCTCAACAGTTCTCTGGCACACCTCACCAACTGTTAGAATCTGCATAACATACTCTAGGACAGTGAGAATGTCCTGAATTAGAGCATCAAATTCGGCTGCTTCACTTCACTGCAAGAATCAGATGTACTATGGACAACACATATGTGAACATAAGTAATTCATTGTGAGCTCGTTTAGCCTGGCTTTCTAGACTTTTGTACAACATGTCTTAGTCCCTGGCATAGCTCCACCATATCTCAGAATTGGTTCCAAGTTGTAAGTAGCCAGTGAGATTTTCTTGGTGGAATGAGTTACATCCTAGTAACATGTACTACTTCTTTGAGGATCAGAGACACCTTAGCTCTTTCAAGAAACACAGTTCCAGGCTAAACTGTGGAGGCGCTTAGTCCTTGGAGTCTCTTCAGTAGTTTGACCTCCATCTAGGCCTTGAACTAGAAAGCTCCGCTCTCTGTCTCCTAGATCTGTGAGACTGCTTACTAGCATGGTGATGCTCTCTATGCCTTCAAAGTGGGAGATTCTCTCATGATTAAAGGTAATCTACCATGAAAGGAGTGATGAGGAATGGTCATAGGGTAAGGGATTGGTCCTAAGACACCTGACCATATACCTGATACTTACAAGAGTGAGGAATGACCAATCCTATCCTCATCTTCCACCTCATCAACTTCGGGGTTTCTGTCTCTTGTTCTTCCCAAAGGAACATGTTTAGATGTGTTCTTAGCTTCCTTTTCTAGTTGCTGTTGTGGACCCTGAACTACTTCTGCCTATGCTACTAAGAATCCTTGATGTTGTGCTTGACTCAACCTTACTAAGTGTTCATTGATTAGAACACCTCAACATATCTAACTAAGACTTAAATGGTTCTTTAAGGTTTAGTGCCTCCTGTTGTCCCTGATTCCCTCTATTCTAAACATTAGCTTTGTTGCTAAGGCATGATGCAGAGACCTCCAGGGTCTAGTTCCAAATCTAGGATCTCTATGTAAGACAACCATGTTTGCTTCCTGCATTGATGATTCATCATAGAGCACATATAAAGATCATAGGAATTTCAATGGAACTTAACACTAATAGTTGACCATACTAAGTTCGTGTATGTAGCTAGGATGCAATGAAACTAGATTCTATGTACATGTGTAAACCATGCTCTGATACCAACATCTGTTACCCACTCCGGGGTAGTCCAGTTATGGTGCCAAAATTGTGCATTTAAAACTCTCAAGATTGGTATGTTTTGTAGGCCATCAGAACAATACCCTTAGTGTGCATACCCAAGTGGTCCTTTTAGGCACTATGTAAAGGCATGCATATTGGTCCAACCATTACATACATATTCACATTTTATGAACACCATGGCAGCAAGGAAGGAAAACACTAGCACAAGTCTTAATGTTGGCTACCACACATTAGGCAATCTTATTAAGTGTAAGTGACCAGCTACTACACCTGAAACTTCCACAAAACTGTATTAATCTAGCCATGTAACCCCATGTTTTCTTTAATTTATTATCAATTAGAGTCTTTAAGCAAACCAAGGAATTTAGTTCTCCATCAATACCCACCTATGGACCATGTTATGGATTTTTGAATTTGGTTACAAAATTCAGACCAAATGAACAATAACTTAGCCAAATTTGCAATGTCATATCTTTGGCTACAGTGCTACAAATTAAAAAATTATAAATCCTAGTTTAGCCTCTAGATGTGCTCTAGGTGTGGTCAAAATTTCATACCAAGATTCATTCTACACAGGGAGATATAGAACTTTGAGTGTAGAGTTGAAATTCTGGTCACTTTATGACAATTTTGTCAATACAAAATTTCATAAGTGTGCAAACACTTCATTCACAAGGGGTAAGCCCTCCAAGGCTATCCCAT
This sequence comes from Aquilaria sinensis, assembly GCA_005392925.1. NCBI lineage: Eukaryota > Viridiplantae > Streptophyta > Magnoliopsida > Malvales > Thymelaeaceae > Aquilaria > Aquilaria sinensis. The sequence continues at coordinate 119,328 of SMDT01000671.1, read as the reverse complement.
ACATGTACAATACACATAGGAATTACATGCTCTTGCATCTAGCAACTTTATGTGGCCAAAACAAAATTTACAAGTAAGCAGCCTAGCATTCACACTTAGGCAGCTTTGCACCACATCACATACATACCCAAAACATTACTCAAATGTTCACATTCTTGTCTCATTTTACATACAATACATTTACATGAATACATGCACTATCTAATGGTCTTAACCTAGAAAAATATGCACCCTAAGTTATAGGAGTGCTTGAGACACAATGGACTCTAGAAACAGGATGCTGGACAGCTGCTCATAAAACAATAAGCACCAGCAGTAAAAATAACAAATGTGCTCCTAAAATCACCAAACTTTCCATGTCACAACTAAATACAATGAAGTTAAAATACCTAAAATTTCAAATCAAAACTCAAATGTCGACGGCTAGTTTGAATGTGATCTTTCTGCTAGACCTGAAATGGCAAAATTGAGGGGAGTAAGTTTCATTGTGAAACTTAGTAAGGGAAACAGTTGGTTTCTTAAGGAAATGCGCCCCATTAAAACCTGAATCCAAAGACATTAAAACACAAAACCACAATGCATATATACAAGATATAGCAACCAAATGCAGCAGCCATTCACAACCAACAGACACATGAAATGCGGTAGCAATGTAAACCATAGGTTAGTCCATAAAACATGCAATAAACTCGAGTAAAATCACTATGGCAGCCCTCCTCAAGCTAATTCTTGGTCTTAGGAGGATTTAAACACTAGTTAGTACTAACTCTAGGCTCTAGAAACCCTCACTTCATTGCCATCATTGTGCACTTCACACTAGGTCACAAAACCTTCAATTAGTGCACTCCCCTTACTAAGCTTGGTTCATCAAGCTCATGGCTCTCTTCCAAGCTTAGCTCTAGCCCCATGTTTGCTTAAAAATACAGTAAAAAATCCATGAGAGCAAAATAATCATTATCCGAATTTGAACCTTGATCCTTGAAGTATTCAAGCAATAGCTCAAGTTTGCTTCCAATTGCTTCCTTTTGCCTTCAATTTCAATCTTGGAGGTATAGTGGCTATGGAGAAGCTATTGAAGAAGTGTGGAGGAGGGTGGTGAATGGTTGGGTCGAATATGAGAGAATAAAAATGGAGTTTGGCTTCTTAAATTAGCTTTAGGACACTAAACATCCTTATTAGCCTTAATCATGCTTTATGTCATTGTCCTTGCCCATAAGCATGATATCTTTGTCCTAAACTTATTGGTCCACATTTTGCCCACATTTTTTAATATTATCAAGCCATAGCCGACTCCCCCATGGTGGGACAACCCCGCAATTTCACTTTTTGACTTAAGTCAAAAGCTTGAACACCTTAAGATTTACGTTAAGAGATTTAGGTCCTTAATACCTTTAGTGTTTCCTTTGTCCAAATTTGTCTTCCATGAGCAATTTGGTCCTTCTGTAGTACTTTCATACCATTCATATCCTTCCCATAACTCTCCAAGGCTCTTTCTTGAGATTTTTGCAATTAAGTACCCAAATTTCTGAAACTTTACAAAAAGGTCCATAGGTTACTTGAAAAACAAGCAATCCTTTAGGCTTTCCTTTGGGGGCCAAGTTACCAACTTAGAACATTTTTAAGGAGGTATTCATTATACCTTTTACCCCTCAAACTTCAATCACTATAAAGAGAATTACATAATATAATGGTTTTTTTTACCATTATGCCACACTTGTAATTCTCCCATTTTTGTTAGGTGGTAACACATAGTGCCTCAAGTCCTTAGGCTTTCCTAGATGACTTGTGTACTAATCTTCCACCTAAAAATTGTACTAGGAGTGCACTAGGTTCTCACTTATGACTTAAGTAACCTTGCCTAGGCTACAAGGGCACTCAATCTTCACTTACGGCATATTCTTATCCACCATTACTTGGTTCACCCTAGTGGACTAACAATGACCATGGTTAGACTCATTCACTAGGTTCTTTCGAACCCACCTAGGAGCATTAAGGTTCCAACATCAGGACCTCAAACCTGAAGGCCTAGCTAGGCTCTCGATGGTACTAAAGCTCACACTTGACTAATGGTGCTCTAATGTGGCCAAAAGTCTCCTCACTTAAAAAAAAAAAAAGCTAAATATGGGCCAATTCAATCATTGGAAAAAACATGTAAATCTTTTAGCTTCATGTGGAATCTTGAATCACCTCAATAGGATAGTCGAGTGAAAAGTTATAGCCAAAATACTACAAGGCTATTGAACCTGGCAAGTCCCATCGGGGATGCTTTGCCACAATATAAAAATCATTGGTTTCTAGCTTGAGGGCTTGGCCACATGTTGCCAACACTTGGCAATGCATCCCTAGCCCCTCCATGCCTAGAAATTCTAGATTTTGCCCTATAGGCACTTTGGAGGCTTCCAATGCATCCTAATAGCTCTAGGGATGCCTCCAAATGCCTCAAACCTGCATGTACACTTGCACTAGGGCACAATGAACCATTCAAACCAAGTTTATGGTGTCGATAAATACCACACAAATCATTAAAACATCATTAGTCCACCATGTTCATCACCATCCCCCAACTAACACCATTCACAAAGCTACTTGAATTTTACAACAAGCAAGCTATGAATGGCATCAAATATGCATGAATAATAAATCCCTTACCTTAATTACATAAGAACTAGCAATCATCAAGCACCACAAGCCAAAAATTTCCAAGTTCCAAGGCTCCACTAACATTTTTCGTGGGTTCCAAGCAACACAAGGCATATTGCACCAAATTAACACTAACCCGACAAAACCTAAGTTTAATTAAGCTCAAGAAACATGAAAATATCAATAACAAAAGCTTACCTTTCACCTAAAATCTTTCCCAAGCTGAAAAATTTTTCCAAGAGCTCCAACACCATGAAAAACAAGCGAAACAAAGCTCCTTTTGACTTGGGCAACACAAAAGCCTTCCAATTTCATGAAGAAATCTTGGTTTTGAAGAGGATTTGGAAAGAGATTAAAGTAAGGAGAGGAGCTACGAATTTTGGGTTGGAAATGGGATGAATAGTGGTAGAAATTCACCCCTCAAAAGTGTTTGAAACACAAAACCTCCCCCTCCCACAAATTTTTTTAAAAAAATTGTAAAAATACCTCTTTTGTAAATTGTAACTAGGGTATTAAACCTTAAGAAAAAACTTAATTAACTTGGGTTTTAGGTTTTAAAAAATGACATTTTTACCCCCAGGACTTGTCCCTACCCTCTAGGATGCAAAATTACCATTTTGCTCCCAGGCAAACCTAGTTCCATAAACCACTCAGAACCAACTAAACCTTTAATAATGTACTTGATCTTGCTAATAAACCTCCAATTAAGGTATTTTAGTTAAGGATTTATGAACTTGCCATACTCATCGAGCATTCCACTAGGAGGGCTATAACAATAAGATCCTGGGAGGTCTCACTCCAAACGTGAGTGAGGTGTGTCCTAAATTGCCCGGCTAGGGTAGTGGATACATCACACTAGAGAGCACTTTTGGAGCCCTGTCGGGAATTTGATTGTTTTGTTACTTATTTTCTAGTTTTTCTCGTTGTTTCTTTATTTTCTTGACATTTTTAGTTTAGACAACATTTTTTTTGGTACATGATAATCAAGCCACGTGGTTTGTACACTCATTATTGTTAAAAACATGTTTTGTTGTCATATTTACACCAAAACTTGTGTTCTGCATGGCTTAGGACTTCTAGTCCTTTTAGAGTTAGTGTCCAGTCCTTATGACTTATAATAGTATAAATATAGCTTTTAATTTTTGGTTCCAACATGGATTAAAAAATTTTCAAGTTTCTTTATGCAATTCTTCATTTTCTTGTTCTACCTAACTGATGGCGTTGGGTTAGCCATCGTTTGTGTTCCTGTCGTGGCTCCACGACGGGGGTAACAGGGACCTCCTGAGGAATGTCATGCGTGGCCGTCCGATGGTGGAAAGCGGTGGCCGTGAAGGGTTTCCGGTGCTGGAGAGAGCTTGAAAAGGGGACGCCCCCAAGTAGTCTGGCCTGAAACATACAGAAAACAGGGGTTAGGAGGTCCCCGGAGTGGTTTTCCGGGGAGGAGCCTCCGACGCCCAAGTCAGTGCCTCTAAATGACAAAGAGCAAGCACAAAATAGACTTGCCGGGAGTATTTCTCGGGTATGCACAGAAGGGAAAGAATCTCGCCGGAGGCATTTTTCTGGCATGTCCAGAGGAAAGAGAGGAGGAAGCTAGAACCCTGGAGCCCTAAAAAGGCCCCCTTTTACCGAGAGCCTCCCCTACTGTAAATAGGAGAAAATGAGCCCCTCGGATTGTGACACGTGTATGGACGGATGTCGTCCGTACCTCTGAGCAGAAGAGTGGCCAGCCGCCTGCAGGCTTTATCGGGCAGTGGTTTGTCGAGAAGCGTGTCTCTGCGTGTCAGAGCGCAGACTGCAGTGGCCTGTCAGAGTGCTTGAGGTCGACGTCTAGTGTGTACGGGCGAATATGTCAGAGACTCCTTCGTGGCATCCATCGCTCCTCCGAGGTCCCTTCGGCCGACGTTACCTTTTAGGGGGACGAGCAAGGACCTCTCCCCGGGGTGATACCGTTTCTTCGGGGTGTTCTTATTCTTCCGAAGTCGGTTCATTCGTCCTCTACTGGAGAGGCGATATGGGAGTTTTCCGAGGTTGGTACGATGGGGCTTCCGAGGTCGTATACCTCAGGTGTTTGGCTCCCTCTTTCTCCGAAGTCAGTGGACCAGGGCGATAGCACTTCGGCCATCACATGCCCTCCTTCGGAAAGCCGGAGTGTAACTTCGGCTTGTAGCCCTTTCAGGAGCACTTTTCAGAGGATCCGGCTTATATCGTTTGCAAGGAAGGTACTTCGCCATTTTAAGGGCATAGTCCGCTCGGGCAGATGTCGCATACCTGACTTTCGGCGTCCTCGAGATTTCCAATCTTATTTTTTCTGTCTTAAATTAGTGGACTGTCATGCCTTGAAACTGGGCGTGTCAATCTGGGGATGCACCCAAATCTTCAGGATGTCAGAAAACGTGCCCTAGTTTCTCGCGATGATCGACACGTGGCAAGCGTCACTTGGGATGGCACTTCTTTTTGCACGGGAAGAGTAATCACGGTGACGTTTCACTCCCACGCAGCAGTTATGACGCCTTTTCAATTGCCCTTCCCTGCTCTATATAAGCCTCCCCTTGCCATTCTTCTCATTTGTTTTTTCTTTGCTCTCACCCTTGCTCTCGTTTTCTCTCGCCTTTTCCATCTCTTTCAGCGACGGTCTGCACGGCGGAGCGATTTCCGGCCATTATTTACGACGGCATCCAGGAATCCTGACTTCGGCAAGGCTTTTCGTGAGTGCCTTCCTCGGGAATCGTTCGACTTCTGCTAACTTCTCAGCCTCCCGAAGTCGTATTTTTTGGTTTTTGCTGACGTTTTCCTTTCTTCCCGGAAGCTCCTTTTTTGGCTAACCGTTTTTGGACTCACATCTTCAGCTTCAGTGCCCTTTTTGGACTCATACTGATGCTTTTCCATTTTTGGACTCACATCTTCAGCTTCAGTGCCCTTTTTGGACTCATACTGATGCTTTTCCGTTTTTGGACTCACATCTTCAGCTTCAGTGCCCTTTTTGGACTCATACTGATGCTTTTCCCCCTTTTTCAGAGATGGCTGACGATTCTGCCGCCTACTACAAGAGTCTCTTCCTTGGTCAGGTAGAGAAGGGAGAACAAGCAAAGAAAAGTGGCTCCAAAAGACGTAAGTCTACTGGGAGCGGACCGTCTTCGGCCAAGAAGTCAAAGAAGAGAGCCCTTACTCCACCTTCGGAAGATGTGGTGGAGGTCGATGAAGTTATTGCTACTTCCACCAAGGTTGCTATCTCAACCGATGCGATAGCCACTTCCACCGACGCTATTGCAACCTTCGCCATGGTTGATGTCACTCCGATATCCACCAGGGTTGCTGCCCCCTCCGAAGTAGCTGCGACATCTTCTCAGGCTGATACTGCTGCAGCCGAGGTGCCCGCCGGAGTAGTCACCCTTTTCACTCCGTCGAGTCCTACCTCGTCGGTGGAGCTTTTAGGCTCTTTGCCCGAGAGTCCTACTGTTAAAAAGCTGGAGAGACGTCGCAAGGACAAAGGCAAGTACATTCCGGCCTTTGTGGAGGAGGCTACCGGGGTTGCGCCAGGTTTGCGTCGGATTCTTTTTTGACACCTCCTCCCTCATAACTTGTGTTTTCAGGGAGCCCTTCCTGACTTGCGCCCCTCCATTTTGCAGAGGACCGAGCGGCCCCAGTATGGATGGTTGACCATGCCCGAAGACGGGCTCTCCGGGACTCCCTTCTCCCGAAAGACAAGGTTTCGAGGGAGCCGTTTTGGTCTTTCACGGAGGACATGAACTTGTTCTCCAGGGATTGTCAAGAGATGGCTCCCCAGATGGCGAGGGGTGTTCTTACCGAGGCTTCTTCTAAGGCAGTTGCTGAGGAGTGTGCTTCTGGGGATATCCTCGCTGCTAGAGTTTCTGAGCGCGCCGCTCAGGTGATCCTTTTGGCCTCCTCTTTTTTGCCCAAGTGTTTTTCCTTCCCTTATGCTGCTTTTACTGAGGATTTTCTCCTTCTTCTTCGTAGCTTTTGGGGTACAGTGAGCACCTCCGAGTTTGGGCGGCAGAGCAGTCTTCTGCCCGAGCTCGGGCTGAAAGTGAACTAGAGAAGGCCAGGCTCTTCTGTATTAACTCGGACATAGCTAATGTCGAGTTGAGGCGCATAGCCAGGGAGGAGGTGGTCCAGCTCCGGGATGAGTTCCTGATAGGCCAATCGGACCTCCTGAAGGACTTTTCCCGCAAAATGCGGGACCTTGGCGAGGAGGTTGTGCGTTTGACTTCGGCCAATGAGGTTATTCAGAAGGAGAAAGAAGAAGAAGCTGCCCTTCTGAAGAAAACTCTTGCCGAAAAAGCGGCTCTTCAAGCCAGGGTCTATTTTCTGAGGAGGAGTGCGATGAAGAGAAGGAACGTAAAGGGATTGGTGAGGAGGATTGCCGATCTTAAGGAGGAGATCCTGGGTCTCGAGAAAGAGGTTGCTGGTCTTGAGAATGAGGCGGACTTGCTAGACGTAGAAAGGGACAAAGCCGTCCAAATGTCGAAGGTGTCCTTTCAGGACGGCTTCTGTCTAGCTCGTCATCAATTTCTGCAACGATACCCGGACCTCGAGACCTCCTTTCTTGTGGCCCTGGATATTCCCGAGGGTCCTCGGTGGACTTGGTCGAAAGCTGATCACCTCAACCTGCCACCTGTTCCTCTACTTGCGCCGAAGGCGACGGCTAGAGACACGGGAGCCGGAACTTCTCGCGTCGCTGGGGATCCTTAGACATCCTAGGGTTTTTCATTTTCGTGCTTCTCTTGTACTCCTCTTGTACCAAAGACCTTCTTTAATGGATTCTTTCTTCATTTCTTCGCTTTGTCTGGCTTGAGCAATTTTTGTTTTCCAGTTGCCCTGGCTACTTTCGGCTAGGGGATTTCGGAAAGCCATTCCTTGCCCTTTCTGCTGGCCGATCTCGCTTTCTCGGCTATCAAAGACTTTTCAGGCGAACACTAGTCTGTCCTCGTTGATTGCCTTTGATGGACGTCGTGCCAACCCCTTTTTTTTTTTTTTTTTAAGAAGGAAAACATAGCCTTCGAGCACGTGTGCTTCAGCTTTGTTCGGCGGGTAACCTGTACAGGAGAAAAGAGAAATTTCTCTAAGTATAGCTTGTTCATCTAAAAATTCTAAGTATAGAACGAAATTCTAAGTATAGAACTCTTCTAGGGTATTTCTCGATTTTCTCCCTTTGACGCTGCCAAGCTGATAATGCTCTCTTTCGGACCTCGCCCTGGATCAAGCGAGGTCCTTTTTCTTAGTGGCCGAAGTTCTCCCCTGAGGTAGTTCTCGGGGTTCTGTCTTGGCCTTTCGGAGAATGAGATCTCCTTTTGGCGTTCGGCGCAATTTTGCGCCCACGGCCACCTTTTACGGAGAAAACACTTCTCCTGAGCTCGTTCATGCTTCGGGGAGTGGCTCGAGTTCGGTTCCCCAATCCGAGGCTATTTCTTTCTTTGCCGAGCACTCCTCCCGAGCTCGTTCTTCCTTCCACCGAATACTCGCGCTTCACTTGGTAGCTGTATTGCTCCAAGTGGGCACTGGTCTTTGCAGGCGAGTAAGGAAGGTTTTTTCTCCCTGTGGTTTTTCGGGAAGTTTGTCTGATAATTCCCACAAGGAATTTTCTCGGCCATTCTGGACCTTCTCCCCTTTGCTTCTCCCGACTTTTCCGTAGTCCCTTGTGTACAATTCTATTCGGGGACTCCACTTGCTTGTTGCTTCAGAACTAAGCTGGTGGACCGAAATGTCATTTCACTCCGGAGCTAATGGCGAACTTTTTGGCCTCCTTCGTCTAAAGACTGAAGCCATTATGCTACCGGCAATAATATGCCATCTTGGTGCGTCATGTTCCTTTAAGTAGGCTTTTGTATACCTTTTGCCTGCTTGATCAGTAGGGGTTCTGTCTTGTCTCGCGAAACGAAGTAATTTACTGCTTTCTCATAGCATTATACTTCAGGCGTTGTTGGCAGTGGACCGTATTTGCCCTTTTTTGTAGAGGGCAGAGGGCAGTCTCTCGGGGTTACCCACTCCGACGGGAGTCTTTCGGGTATTTTATTCCGAAGGCAGTCTTTCGGGTGCTGGTGCATTTTTGACCATTCTCGCCCTTTTTGGACGCATTTGTTCGCACCTTTTTTTGCGCGCTGCTCTGCACCCCTTTCTGCCGATGCCTTTCTATAACAGGCCTGGGCTTCCCTACCGATGTTATTCCTCTTCAATCAAGGAAGACTGTCCGGAACATTTTCTGTACTTTTCGCCATTTCATGAAGATTTTCAGGATTCTTGGGAGATGCCTCTTTGCGGGGCATTTTTTTGCATTCTTCACCACTTCGCGAGGGTTTTCCGGGACTCTTGGGAGATGTCTCTTTGTGGGGTTCTTCCTTCCCTTGTCCTAGGTTTTTATTCCTAGCAATGCCGGGCTTGGGTGGTTCAACACTTTATTAACCGAATATGCTAACTCAGGTGACTTCCCTATCCTCGGGCCTCCGAGGTACCGTCCCCGCGCCGCAGTGTTTTTACGCCTGGGATTTCTTCTGCTGGGAGTTCCTTCTTTTGGATTTCACCTATATTCGGTCCTCGTTGGATTTCCCTTTTTCTGCTTCTGGAATTTCGGCAATAGTCTGCTAGCGCCTGGGGTTATATTGCCCCTCTGGGCTTGTGCGCGATGTAATATCTTTAGAGTTCGATGCGCTTGCCCGATTACCCTATTCCCTCTGACGTCGCGCGGGGTGGCTCATTTTTGGACGATGGTAGTGTGTCCGTTGGAGTAGGATCATAGCCTTTTGCCTGTTTAATATCAAAGCGTAGGCGTCTTTTCAGGGTAGTGGATTTGGTGTTGCTGCCGGAGGAACAACAACCTTTCTTTGGCCCGAACTCTTTCGACGGGGAGGTCTGGATAGCACCGACTCTACCTTTCCCGTCCATCATGTTCCGAGGGGAAACACATCCTTTGGTTACTCATCCCACTACTCTTTGTTTTCCCCTTGAACTCTTGGGTCACCATTACTTCTCTCGTCGAAAGGGTTGAGAGAGGAGACTTTGGCTCGAATTTGCACACGACCATCTTCGGCCTACCCGCTGCACTACTTTGACCACGGCGATGCGTGGGAAAATATGCAGGAAAGCCACAGCGATATCCGGAGGAGGATCATCCTCGGGATGGGAAGTCCCTGCTCTTAATTGTTCGGCCGCTAGGCGAGTCTCCGGCGTGGACGGGGGCCTCAGGGAGCCTTTGTCCTTAGAACGCCGAGTTTTCGACCACAGCTGCCTGGAAATTTCCCACAGACGGTGCCAAATGATGGCGTTGGGTTAGCCATCGTTTGTGTTCCCGCCGTGGCTCCATGACGGGAGTAACCGGGACTTCCTGAGGAATGTCGTGTGTGGCCGTCCGATGGTGGATAGCGGTGGCCGTGAAGGGTTTTCGGTGCTGGAAAGAGCCTGAAAAGGGGACGCCCCCAAGTAGTCCGGCCTGAAACATACAGAAAACAGGGGTTAGGAGGCCCCCGGAGTGGTTTTCCGGGGAGAAGCCTCCGACGCCCAAGTCAGTGCCTCTAAATGACAAAGAGTAAGCACAAAATAGACTTGCCGGGAGTATTTCTCTGGTATGCACAGAAGGGAAGGAATCTCGCCGGAGGCGTTTTTCTGGCATGTCCAGAGGAAAGAGGGGAGGAAGCTAGAACCCTGGAGCCAAAAAAAGCCCCCATTTTACCGAGAGCCTCCCCTACTGTAAATAGGAGAAAATGAGCCCCTCGGATTGTGACACGTGTATGGACAGATGTCGTCCGTACCTCTGAGCAGAAGAGTGGCCAGCCGCTTGCAGGCTTTATCGGGCAGTGGTTGTCGAGAAGCGTGTCTCTACGTGTCAGAGCGCAGACTGTAGTGGCCTGTCAGAGTGCTTGAGGTCGACGTCTAGTGTGTACGGGTGAATATGTCCGAGACTCCTTCGTGGCATCCATCCCTCCTCCGAGGTCCCTTCGGCCGACGTTACCTTTTAGGGGGACGAGCAAGGACCTCTCCCCGGGGTGATACCGTTTCTTCGGGGTGTTCTTATTCTTTCGAAGTCGGTTCATTTGTCCTCTACTGGAGAAGCGATATGGGAGTTTTTCGAGGTTGGTACGATGGGGCTTCCGAGGTCGGATACCTCAAGTGTTTACCTTTCTCTTTCTCCGAAGTCAGTGGACCAGGGCGATAGCACTTCGGCCATCACCAACTTCTTAGCAAATTATTGCTTTCTATTCTTCTTTTCTAATCAAATTTATTCTAGCATCACTTCTTCTATTCTTTTCTCTTCCAAAATTCATATTCTAGCATCTATTCTTCCTTTTCCAATCAATTTCTTATTCTTGGTTTGGATTTGGTGGTGATCAAAAGGTTCTTAAGGAGTTTGACATTTTTTGGGTAATAGGCCATTTATTAAGTGGTATCAGAGCCTGAGCTCCAAATCAAGGTCAATCTATCCATTTTTTTGTTGATTCAGCTTTGTTTACATTCCTTCTTGAATTATTTCATCTGCCCTGACTTGTTTGTTCTTGTTTGGCTAAACAGCAACTATCATCCCTGATCTAAGACACATGTTTTGAATTCATCCCAAAACTACAAAATGTTATGCCATTTATCCTTTAACTATGAAAATGTTACACCAATTGTCTTGTCATTAACTGAAACCATTAAAATGGATGGAAAAAAATGAAAAAAAGAAATTTTAACCCCTAAAAACTTTCCATTTGTCATAGAAATGTTTAAACTTTTACATCTTACAATAAAAGCACTTTCTCCTAATCGCCCTATTTCCTTCATGGCTACTGCCATCCTTTACTTCACCCATTTGGTTCTCATGTCCTCTGCTGTTTATTGCAAGCTGACATCCTCGTTTGTGAGCCTACCTCCCCTTTTTTCTTGCTAGATTGTCACTGGTTGTCTTCCTCTAGTGGTGTGCGAATATATCTCTTCGGCAGTGCACAATCATCTTCATCCCATGGGGCGTGATTGTCAATTGTCATCTTTCTTTGGCATTGTACGAATGAAGATAAATGACGATATTGGAGCATGATTAAAGGGAGATGTACCAGCGGGATCAAAAGGAAATGATGATATAGGACGGCGATGGGCAAGATTGGAGCATGAACGGGAGAGCACAGAAGATGACACTTAATCAACGAGAGAGTGCGATGAGCAAGGTGTTAAATGTCGTTAGCATGAGGTATACTACACCTCATATTTTTAAGGTATATCGCATCGCATATCATTACCAATTTTGAAAAAAAAAATGTTAAAATATTATTTTAAGATGACATAAATTAAATAAAACTTTTTGAACATCTTTACATGTATTCTAATTTTTCTCATCATAATGTGTCAAATATAAATAAAATATATATGATAGGAGATATTTGTTAGACAAAAAATATAAAAAATATTATATACAAATCAAGATAAATATTACTCAGCAAAAAAAACTAGTTTATTGATGCAAGAGAAAAAAGAAAGAAACAATACTTTAATAATAACCATACATTTTCTAATACAAAAAAAAAAAGCAAAAGAAAAATAAAAATTAATCAAAAAATAAAAGTAAATATATATGTTAAAAATATCTGTATTAATTATATTTTACTATTTTATATATTTATGTATGATATTTTGATTTAAAATGACAAAAAAAAACTCACACATGTCTACAAACGATAGAATACCACAGTACGTAGCTCATGGTATTTGCAGTTTACCATGATTTTTAGATAAAATGTACATAAAATGTTACTGGTATGTAAAATACGATGATATACCATGATATACCATGCATTTTGCACAAAAAAATGATAAAACATAAAAGCTTTTGTACCACGTACTACTTACCCACGGTAAGTGGTATACTGTGGTATTTAATTCCATAGTGACAAGATGGTGACAAAAGATGACGATGAAGGATGATGATTGACAAGGAAAAGGACCACATTATGGCCTCAAGGGTCTCAACCTTTTGTTCCAAGTTGTCCATTGATTAATCATTAATGGTGGCTGCGGTGCGAGATGTTGGCAATTGGATGAGAATGTGATGGTGGTAGATTACTGTCGGCCATAGTAGAGGTGAAAGTGATGATGGGTGGAGGAGCGGAGGTGACGATCATGACAGGATGATGCTTTTATTGTAAGATATAAAAGTTTTGAGGTTTTTTTGGCAAATGGAAGGTTTTCGGGGGTTAAAAATAGTTTTTTTTGTTTTTTTGGGTCCATTTTAATGGTTGCAGTTAACGGTGGGACGATTGGTGTAATATTTTCATAGTTAAAGAATAAATGGTGCAATATTTTGTAGTTTCAGAATGAATCTAAAACATGGGTCTTTGTTCATGGACAAAAGGTGTTGTTTAGCCTTTTTGTTTCTTTCAGATTTAAACATTTCGTGCCCAACTAATCAAAACTGTGCTATCTTTGTTCTTTTTTCGTCCAAGTTATCCCAAAGAGTTTTCTTACCTTTAGTCATGTGTCTTGCATCCAAAATATCTAGAAACTACCAAAAAGAGTTTTGCTTCAATTCTATTTTAGTTTCATTATTTCATTCGAAGATTCAAACCTTCAATATCTTTTGCTGCGAGAATTAATTCTCTATCATTTTTTTCTTGTAGCAAGAAAGAATATTGACATCTTGAATAATGTATCCAATAAGAAAACACCAAGAAAAATAGTTTTTCCATTGCTAGAATATCCTTTATGACAAGAAAAGTTGTAATGGAGGACCATCAAGCTTAATGGCTTCTAATACTTCTAAGAACCCATTGAAGATAAGTACAGGGGCTCTCATAAGGAATAGAGCCAAGGAGGCACAAGAAGCCCTTCAAGGCCTAATTATAGAGCACTTGGAGGCTCACTTGGAGCCTTCCCATAACATTTTAGCTTGTGGCCAACATTTATATGTATAGGACCCAAAACAGTTTAATTCATTCAATATTATGGGATCCAAGATAAACAAAGAAAGAGAAAATGGCCAGAGCATGAAGGCCCAATCCAAAACCCTAAAGAGCTCCAAGGGTACACCCGAGAGCCTTATTGGAGCCTTGCCTAGGCAATTTTGTATGCCCAAGTGATTTTGTTTATTTTTCTTGGATAGTTTATGTTTCCTACATATTATTTAGGTAAGGAATAGGTTTAGACCACATGGGACACATGCCACATGGATTTTGTGTAGAGGAGTGTTCAAACTCTGTTTTTTTTAAAACCTAGTTTGACTAGGTTTGTTTCTTTTGTAAGGTTTAGGTTTTCTAGTACAATACAACTTTGTATGGCTAGCTACCCTAGCTTATATCCCTTTAAATATGACTTATAATTCATGGATTCAACACAGATTAATAAAGTTCAAAGTTTATTTGGTACACTTGTGCTTCAACTTCTTCTATTCCAATCAATTTTTTCTAATTTCCCTTCTATAATTCTTTTTCTCAACCGTGATTCTATTTCTAACTTCCTTCTTTCTGCCTTAGTCAATTTCTTCCTTTTGGACTAGAGTTGTGAAGCAAGTATTCAAGTAATCTTTGGAATGTAGGATCCTTAAAAATATGTCCATTAATTATATTTTACTATTTTATATATTTATGTATGATATTTTGATTTAAAATGACAAAAAAACTCACACATGTCTACAAAAAATAGAATACCGTAGTACATACCTCACGGTATTTGCGGTTCACCATGATTTTTAGATAAAATGTACATAAAAAGTTACTTGTATGCAAAATACTATGAAATACCATGATATATCACGTATTTCATGCAAAAAAACACAAACATTTGTACCGCATATTTCTTACCCATGGTAAGTGATATACTGTGGTATTTAATTCCATAGTGGCAAGATGGTGACCAAAAATAGTGACAAAAGATGACGATGAAGGATGAGAATTGATGAGGAAAAAGACTGCATTATGGCCTCAAGGGTCTTAGCCTTTTGTTCCAATTTGTCCATTGATTAATCATTAGTGGCGGTTGTGGCATGGGATGTGGGCAGTGGGATAAGAATGTGGCGGTGGCATATTAGTGCCAGCTATAGCAGAGTTGAAAGTGATGATGGGTGGAGGAGCGAAGTTGACAGTCATGATAGGATGATTGTTTTATTGTAAGATATTAAAGTATTGAGATTTCTATGGAAAAATTGAATGTTTTTGGTGGTTAAAACTATTGTTTCTATTTTTTTTGTCCATTTCAATGGTTGCAGTTAATGGCAGGACAATTGGTGTGACATTTTCATAGTTAGAGGATAAATGGAACAATGTTTTGTAATTTCAAAATGAATCCGAAACATGGGTCTTAGTTCATGGAAAAAAGTTGCTATTTAGCCTACTTGTTTCTTTTAGCTTTCAATATTTTGTGCTCAATTAATCAAAATTGTGCTATCCTTGTTCTTTCCTCATCCAAGTTATCCCAAAGAGCATCCTTAACTTCAGTCATGTGTCTTGCATCCAAAATATCTAGAAACTACCAAAAAGAGTTTTGCTTCAGTTCTATTTAAGTTTCATTCTTTCATTACAAGATTTAAACTTTTAGTATCTTTTGCTGCAAGAATTAATTCTCTTTCATTTTTTTAGCAAGAAAGAATATTGATATCTTGAATAATTTATCCAATAAGAAAACACCAAGAAAATTAGTCTCTCCATAGCCGGAATATCCTTTATAACAAGAAAAGTTGTAATGGAGGACCATCAAGCTCAAAGGCTTCTAAGACTTCTAAGAACCCATTGAAGATAAGTACAGGAGCTCTCTTAGGGAATAGAGCCAAGGAGGCACATGAAGCCCTTCAAGGCCTGATTATAGAGCACTTGGAGGCGTACTTGGAGCTTTCCCATAGCATTTTAGCTTGTGGCCAACATTTATATGTCCAAGACCCAAAACACTTTAATTCATTCAATATTTTGGGATGTAAGATAAAGAAAGCAAGAGAAAATGGCTAGAGCATTGAGGCCCAAGCCAAAACCCTAAGGAGCTCCAAGTGTACACCCGAAAGCCTCATTGGAGCCCTACCTAGGCATTTTTGTGTGCCCAAGTGATTTTGTTTGTTTTTCTTGGATAGTTTATGTTTCCTACATATTATTTAGTTAAGGAACAAGTTTAGAGCACATGAGACACATGCCACATGGATTTTAGGCAGAGGAATGTTAAAACCGTGTTTTTAAAACCTAGTTTTACTAGGTTTGTTTCTTTTGTAAGGTTTTGGGTTTCTAGTACAATAAAACTTTGTATGGATAGCTACCCTAGCTTATATCCCTTTAAATATGACCTATAATTCATGGATTCAACATATATTAATAAAGTTACAAGTTTCTTTGGGAAATTCTCTTTTCTTTTGCTCTTTCTTAACTCTTTGGTGCACTCATGCTTTAAGTTCTTCTCTTCCAGTCAATTTTCTTCTAATTTGCCTTCTACAGTTCCTTTTCTCAACATTAATTCTGTTTTTAACTTCTTTCTTGATGCCTAGTGGCATCCTTGTTGTATGACATGCCAACCTGAGGAAGAGACTTTCGGTGAGAAGGTGACTCAATGAAAGACTTCCGGTAGGATGGTGTCTGCAGGACTTTGAAGAACAGGGGTTAGAGACTCCCCAGAATGTGTTTCTGAGGGAGGAGCCTCCAATGCCTAAGTCAGTATTTGAGAGTAAGAGTTGTAAGGAGCAAAGAGTGGGGAATAGCCAGAGTTCTGTCTCTTTTCTTACCAAGGTCCTCTTAAGTATTTATAGGAGGGTGGAGGGATGAGGCCGTTTGACAAAGCCTATTCAGATCATGACACGTGTTCGGTCAGATTTGATCCATACCCTCGGAGATAGGTATCTCCAGCTAGCCATAGGCCATTCTGGCCAGAGGGCAAGGGCATGTGCGAGGTCTTTCTATCAAAGGCTCCTTAACCGTTTTTGTCGTATCTCCAGAAAACCTCTTCGGAGAATGAGACCCCTTTGGGATATAAGGCTCCTTTGGAATAGGAGGCCCCCTTCAGCTTAATATAGCCACCGAGGGCTATTAGGAGAGGCCCTTCGGCAGAGTAGGGCACCTTTGGAAGATGCTCTTCCTTGCCGAGGATGGGATATACTTTCCCGAACTTGGTGAGTTCGCTATTTCGAAGGTGATAGTATATAGTTTTTTTGAGGTTGGTTCTGTTACCTACCTAGGGTGGTTGTCGTTCACCGAGGTTGGTGCTAGGTCTTCCCCGAGGGTGGTTTTTGGCTAGGTGATCTGGAGATCTCGGGGATCATGGCCCCTCGGTTATAAGGAGGTGTTCTTCTTGAGGATGGTTAGGGCCCCCTCTTTCCGGAGGTTGGTCACTCATGTTTCCCGATGGTGGTGCTTCTAAGGTCACTTTGGGAATTCTAGAAGGGTTATTAGCACTTTGGCTAACCCTTCTTTAATCAATTTCTTCCTTTTGGACTAGAATTGTGAACCAAGTATTCGAGTACTCTTTGGAATGTAGAATCTTTAAAAATATGTGCATTAATTATATTTTATTGTTTTATGTATTTATGTATGATATTTTTGATAGCCAAAAGGTTGTGGCCTTCGGGATCTCCTAATCAGCTATCTTGAAACCACCTTCGGTGGGAGCCTAGGCCTGACCTTGGGCCACTTTTGACACCACCCTCGGAAAGGAACATGACTAACTTTGAGAATAGGTGTCTTTCACCACACTCAAATTTTCGAACCTACCGACCTCAGAAAAGTAGATCCACCATCCTCGCCAGAGGAAAAAGTCTCCCAAAGGTAACCCACTTTGCCGAAGAGCCTCCCCCGATAGCCCTTGAGGAAAATCTTTGCCCGAAGGGGTCTCACACCTTAAAGGGGTCTCACGGAGATATGACAAAAATGATTAAGGAGCCTTTAACAAAGAGGCCTCGCACATGCCCCAGCCCTCTGGCCACAATGGCCTACGACCAGCTGGAGGTACCTTTCTTTGAAGGTATGGACCCAATCTGACCGAACACGTGTCATGATTTGAGTAAGCTGTGTCAAACGACCTCCTCCCTCCACCCCCTATAAATACCTGGGAGGGACCTTGGTAAGGACAAGAGACTTTCTTTATTCTCTCTTCTCTGCTCTCTACTACTACTCACACAAAAACTGACTTGGGCGTCGGAGGTTCTTCCCCTAGAAGCATACTCCGGGGAGCTCCTAACCCTTGTTCTTCTAAGTGTTTCAAATATCTTCACACCAAAAGTCCTCCCTGTGGGTCAACATGTCATTCAATGAAGATGCCGCCGGGCATCAATTTTGATTTAAGATGACCAAAAAAAACTCACACATGTCTATGAAAAATAGAATACCATAGTCCATACCTCATGGTATTTGTGATTTACCATGATTTTTAGATAAAATGTACATAAAAGGTTACTAATATGCAGAATACCATAAAATACCATGATATAGCACATATTTCATGCAAAAAAAAATGATAAAACAAAAAAAAGTTGCACCGTATACTATTTGTCCAAGGTAAGCAGTATATTTTGGTATTTAATTCCATAGCGACAAAATGGTGACCAAAAATAGCGATAGAAGATGACGATGAAGGATGATGATTGATGAGGAAAAAGACTGTGTTAAGGACTCAAGGGTCTCAGCCTTTTGTTCTAATTTGTCCATTGATTAATCATCAGTGGTGGCTACAGCGTAGGATGTTGGCAGCAGGATGAAAATGTGATAGTGGTAGATTAGTACCGGCCATGGTAGAGGTGAAAGCGATGACGGACAAAGGAGTGGAGATAACGGTCATGACAGGACAATGGTTTTAGTGTAAGATGTAATAGTTTTCAGGATTCTATGGCAAATGGAAGGTTTTCGGGGATTAAAACTAGTTTTTTTATTTTTTTTCATCCATTTTAATGGTTACAATTAACTGCAGGACAATTGGTGTAATGATTGCTATAAAAATTTCATAGTTAAAGAATAAATGGTGCAATGTTTTGTAGTTTTAGAATGAATCCGAAACATGGGTCTTAGTTCATGGACAAAAGAAGTTATTTAGCTTTATTGTTTCTTTTAGATTTCAACATTTTGTGCTCAATTAATCAAGATCATGCTATCCTTGTTCTTTCTTCATCTAAGTTATCCCAAAGAGGTTTTTTACCTTCAGTCATGTGTCTTGCATCCAAAATATCTAGAAACTACCAAAAAGAATTTTACTTCAGTTCTATTTAAGTTTCATTCTTTCATTCCAAGATTCAAACTTTTAGTATCTTTTGCTCCAAGAATTATTGCTCCTTCATTATTTCTTTGTAGCAAGAAAGAATATTGACATCTTGAATAATGTATCCAATAAGAAAACACCAAGAAAAATAATCTTTTCATAGCTGGAATATCCTTTATAACAAGAAAAGTTGTAATGGAGGACCATCAAGCTCAAAGGCTTCTAAGACTTCTAATAACCCATTAAAGATAAGTACAAGATCTCTTATAAGGAATGGAGTCAAAGAGGCACAAGAAGCCCTTAAAGGCCTGATTATAGAGCACTTAGAGGCCTACTTGGAGCTTTCCCATAGCATTTTAGCTTGTGGCAAACATTTATTTGTCTAGGACCCAAAATACTTTAATTCATTAAATATTATGGCATCTAGGATAAAGAAAGTGAGGGAAAATGGCTAGAGCATGGAGGCCCAAGCCAAAACCCTAAGGAGCTCCAAGTGTACACCTGAGAGCCTCCTTGGAGCCCTGCCTAGGCTTTTTTGTATGCCCAAGTGATTTTGTTTGTTTTTCTTGGATACTTTACGTTTCCTACATATTATTTAGTGAAGGAACAAGTTTAGAGCACATGGGATACATGCCACATGGATTTTATGTAGAGGAGTGTTCAAACCGTGTTTCTAAAACCTAGTCAATTTGTAAGGTTTAGGGTTTCTAGTACAATACAACTTTGTATGGCTAGTTACCCTAGCTTGTATCCCTTTAAATATGACCTATAATTCATGGATTCAACATAGATTAATAAAGTTACAAGTTTTTTTGGGCAATTCTCTTCTTTCTTGCTTTTTATCAACTCTTTGGTGCACTCGTGCTTTAACTTTTTCTCTTCCAATCAATTTTCCTCTAATTTCCTTTCAACAATTCTTTTTCTCAACCTTGATTCTTTTTCTAACTTCCTTGTTTCTCCCTTAATCAATTTCTTCTTTGTGGACTAGAGTTGTGAAGCAAGTATTCTAGTACTCTTTGGAACATAGGATCCTTAAAAATATGTGTATTAATTATATTTTACTATTTTATATATTTATGTATGATATTTTGATTTAAAATGACAAAGAAAAAAAAACACACACATGTCTACAAAAAATATAATACCATAGTATGTACCTCATGGTATTTGTAGTTTACCATGATTTTTAGATAAAATGTACATAAAAAGTTGCTGGTATGCAAAATACTATGAAATACCGTGATATACAACATATTTCCTGCAAAAAAATGATATAACATAAAAACATTTGTATCGTTACTACTTACCCATAGTAAGCGGTATAATGTGGTATTTAATTCCATAGCAACAAGATGGTGGCCCAAAACAGTGATAGAACATGACGACAGCAAATGACAATAGACGAAGGAAAAGGCTGCGTTATGGCCTCAAGGGTCTTAGCCTTTTGTTCTAATTTGTCCATTGATTAATCATCAGTGGTGGCTACGACATGTGCTGTCGACAGTGGAATGAGAATGTGACGGTGGCAAATTAGTGCCGGCCATAGCAGAGGTGGAAATGATTATGGGTGGAGGAGTGGAGGTGACGGTCATGACAGGACAATGGTTTTATTATAAGATATAAAAGTTTTGAGGTTTTTATGGCAAATGAAAGGTTTTTGGGTGTTAAAACAAGTTTTTTTTTTCATCCATTTTAATGGTTGCAGTTAATGGCAGGATGACTAGTGTAACATTTTCATAGTTAGAGAGTAAATAGTGCAATCTTTTGTAGTTTTAGAAAGAATTCGAAACATGGGTCTTAGTTCAAGGTCAAAATGTGCTGTTTAGCCTTATTGTTTCTTTTAGATTTCAACATTTTGTGGTCAATTAATCAAAATCATCTTATCCTTGTTCTTTCTTCATCCAAGTTATCCCAAAGAGGTTTTTTACCTTTAGCCATGTGTCTTGCATCTAAAATATCTAGAAACTACCAAAAAGTGTTTTGCTTCAGTTCTATTTAAGTTTCATTCTTTCATTCCAAGATTCAAAATTTCAATATCTTTTGCTACAAGAATTAATTCTCTTTCATTTTTTTTGTAGCAAGAAAGAATATTGACATCCTGAATAATGTATCCAATAAGAAAACACCAAGAAAAATAGTCTTTCCATAGCTGGAATATCATTTATAACAAGAAACGTTGTAATGGAGGACCATCAAGCTCAAAGGCTTCTAAGACTTCTAAGAACCCATTAATGATAAGTACAGGACCTCTCATAGAGAATGGAGCCAAGAAGGCACAAGAAGCCCTTCAAGGCCTGATTATAGAGCACTTGGAGGTCTACTTAGAGCCTTCCCACAGCATTTTAGCTTGTGGCCAACATTTACTTGTCTAGGACCCAAAAAACTTTAATTAATTCAATATTATGGGATGAAAGATAAAGAAAGCAAGAGAAAATGACTAGAGCATGAAGGCCCAATCCAAATCCCTATGGAGCTCCAAGGGTACACTCGATAGCCTTCTTGGAGCCCTGCCTAGGCTTTTTTGTTTACCCAAGTGATTTTGTTTGTTTTTCTTGGATACTTTATGTTTCCTACATATTATTTAGTTAAGGAACAAGTTTAAGGCATGTGGGACACATGCCACATGGATTTTATGTAGAGGAGTGTTCAAACTATGTTTATAAAACCTAGTTTGACTAGGTTTGTTTCTTTTGTATGGTTTAGGGTTTCTAGTACAATAGGACTTTGTATGGCTAGCTACCCTAGCTTATATCCCTTTAAATATGACCTATAATTCATGGATTCAAAATAGATTAATAAAGTTACAAGTTTTTTTGGGCAATTGTCTTCTCTCTTGCTTTTTCTTAACTCTTGCTTCAACTTCTTCTCTTGCAATCAATTTTCTTCTATTTTCCCTACTACAATTATTTTTCTCAACCTTGATTCTATTTCTAACTTGCTTCCTTCTCCCTTAATCAATTTATTCCTTTTGGACTAGAGTTATGAAGCAAGTATTCGAGTACTCTTCAGAACATAGGATTCTTGGGCAACAAGTGAGACATCAAGTGGTATTAGAACCAAAGATCTAGAAGTATGACCTATCTATTTTTTTTCATGTTTTTTTACCTTTAATTAATTTTTTTCTTGCAATATTTCATCCATTCTAATCAGTTTGTCCTTGCTTATTTCAAATTTCCTTTGTGTGTTTTCAAATGCCTTCAAACCCAGCCCTCCTTTGTTCTTCTTCATTCAAGCTCATCCAAGTGTTACTGCCATTCATTGTTACATATGTCTTATATCAAAAATATCTAGAAAATACAAAAAATATTTCATTATCATTTCTTAAGTGGCATTCTTGTTCATTGAGTTACCTTCTTTCAATATAAGTTACATTCTTTCTCTTACTACAAGTTTTCATTCCCTTTCTTTTCTTTTGCATCAAAAAGCTGTTTTGGAGTTTTGAAACCTCATTTTAGCAATGAAATCAACAAAATATCAAACAAGAAGTGGCTAAAAAGTCTTTGAAAAGAAAGAAAGCTGCAGTTTCAACCACAACCTTAATTTGGCTGAACCCCTAGTTCTAAAAGGAAATCCGCAATTTTTTCTCTTTTCTTCTTTTAATCTTCTATTGGATGAGCTTCATATTTCTATCATGTTTTATGTTCCCTAAACTTTTTCCAACATGTTTTCTTTCTATCAAGAAAGATTTTGCAAGGATTTGAAGGATTTCAAAAGTGCTTATGTGCTTTGAGTGAGTTGTATTAGAACTTGAGAGTTTTGATTGTTTAAGCACCTTTCACTAACAAATTTGAGAGAAAAGAGTGTTTGTGAGGATGTTCATGGTGTCCTTGAGTTTTTCCAGTATCCGAGGTCTACATAGTTAGCTTATTAGAAGGCTTTCCTAGAATTGCAGGAAGCCTAAAAGATACCTGAAATGGGGGTGAGATGGATCCCTAGAGTCTTTCTAGGGTGTGATTCTCTGACTCTCAAGTCAATGAGTGATTTAGAGGAGAGTACATAAGATGCTTAGTAGGAATCCCATACTTGGGGCTTGGGAATGTTCCTTTTATAGGAAGCCTGGAGGACTAAGGTGCTTTGGTAATGCCTCAGATCAACCATCCACATGTTTGGTGGGGATTTAGGTTAGTAGTCTATCTTTTCCCAACAACCTTTACAACTAACTACCTTAAAATAGGCCTAAGCAAGCACTTTGCATGCCTTGGATAGTATGTTCCTAATGGTTTTGTCAGAGATCTGTAAGTACTTCGATCTTCAGATGTTGAGTTCTCCAATGTGTCCTTTAGTCAAGCAAGCAAGTCAGTACGTCAGTCCTTCCCGAGCTTTATTTGGCCCAATATACCTATATTCTTTGAATGACAACACCTAAGCTCTTTTGAGGGATGAGACTTTAAGGCTCTAGGCCTTCGGCCATCATATGCCCCCCTAATAGCTAGCAGACTCGTAATTGCATTAGTTCTAGGTGCTTTTGTTGTTCTAAATTGATTTGGCTTTAATGCTGTCCCTTTTCCCATTACATCATTTGGGCTTCCCTGATGCAACTGTTCCATTTGTCAAAGTTATGCTACATCACTTTATTTTGAAATGTCAATTATACCTTTTCAATACATGCAGATAATGTCAGTTTGTGGGCTGCTAGCTTTTATGTCTTTTCACAGTGGGAATTGTTGCCTTGATCCAGGTTTTTGGGCACATTTGTCATTTAGAGATTGTGTTTGCCTGTAATACATCCTTCTTTGAACAAAAGGGTGTATTTTTTACTTTGCATATTTTACTATTCAATGCAACATTTGGGTTGCCCTCATTTAGGACTATATATACCCCTTATTTAGTGGAAGCCTCACTTCCCAACTTTCACTGTCAGTTGTTCTCTTTACTCTTGAGCTTTTCTAGTTTCCTGAAATTTTTTTGATGAACTTTCTAGTCGCCTAAAAAGAGAATAAAAAACCAAGATTGATTGTGGCTCATCGCTCTTGGTGACCTCTAACTGAAGCTCTAATCAGCCAACAAATTTTATTTAGATTTGAGGATGCAACATAAAGACCTTTAATTGATTTAGAGAAGATATGCTACAATCTGTGCTAGTTGAGGACCTTTTGACACAAACCCTCATAGGCCTGCCCAGGAAACCTATAGGAACTTGCCCAACGTTAGTTGCAATTGGCTAATTGATTACATGTGCACTAGTTAAAACCTTTATGCTTATAGTTATTTAACCTTACTATGTAATCATGCATGAGTTTATGCTTTGACTTAATCAATAAAATAAAGAAATGGTACTTGAAACATTGCCATGGCATATTTTAATAAAAAAAACATCAAAACTGTCAAAGCATTCAAAGTAATTAAATGGAATTAACTACACATAATCAATTGTGTGCAAGCATCCAAACAAGAGTAGACTATGCTCGCACCCAAGAACAACTCTAGAGTAAACTACTTAACACGACCATTGGAGGCAAACTAGTGTCTTAGAACTATACACTGAATAACTGTACTGAGATTAAGAACCCAGCTTCCACCTTAGAGCAAACTCCCAGTGGCAAGCTTCATAAGCCCTCCCTTGTGCTTCACTAGCCTCTGTAGGCTAAAAAGACAACTGTAGTTAGTACAATAACTTAACCAACAAGCAACCCATAAACTAGAATCATAAAGATTCAAATAAACCAAATACCTTCTCATAAGCCTAGCTCAATAACCCTCAACGGTTGCTAGCTCAACGACGCCCAAAACTACACAACAAAAAGTAAAGGAGTGAGAATCAAAGATTCTCAGTAAGGGGTGTTCAACCTGCAAGAAAAATCCTGAGGACTTGACATATGAGAACATATGTAACTTGTTGTGAGCTCATATAGCTTGAGGCTCTGATATATGTACATATAACTAGGTCCCTTGAGACCTCTCCTCATCCTAGTCTTCCTCACGGGGTGTCACTCCGTGCCTAGCGAGTTCTGGCCACTAACTCGCTCCTAGTAAGCCTTAGCTTACTGCTTGATACAATAACATAGCCTTCCCTTTGTTGTTGTGCAGGTGAACTTGGTGGATGGGCCTTGCTTGCACTGTAAGAAATCTATTAGGTGTACTAGGCCACCACATAGTGCCTCAAGTCCTTAGACTTGGCTAGGTCACTTATGTACTCTGCCTCCACCCATTTAACCTACCAAGGATGTACTAGGCGTCCAATTGTACCTCAAGGCACGGCTTGGCTAGGCAACAAGTGCACTAAGCCTTCATCCATGGTGCTCCCCTATCTACCATTACTTGGTTCACACTAATGGAGTGGTAATGATCATGGTTGGAATCATTTACTAGGTTCTTTGGAACCTACCTTAGTGCACTAAGTTTATTGCATCACAACCTTAAATACAAAGGCCCAACTAGGCTTTTGATGGCTCTAAACCTTGCACCCAACTAATGGTGCTCTATTGTGGTCATACATGCATTCAAAACTTTGAGTTGAAATAAATTTAAAAATAGATTATTTCAAGTATAGTGAAGGCATGTAGGTGATAGTACTCCCTCTTAGCTTTGTATGGAATCTTGAATCACCTTAATCGGACACCCAAGTGAAAAGTTATAAAGAAAACAAAATCGGGTGTCAATGCTATCTCGGTGACGCGTCGACACAATTGTTGATGTTCTGCCAATTTTTGAGGTATTGGCTACACATCATGGGAACTCGAATGGATTGGCAACGCGTCACCAAACCTGTGAAATGCCTAGAAAACTTCCCATTTTGCTGCTATAAACTTTGGGTACTTCCCAAACATATCAAACATGTATGGATAGCCTTCAAACTTCACATACATGAAGTACACTTTGCAAAGACCACAACTAACCATCACAAGCCTTCCTATGATGCATTATAACATCATTCTAATCAAGCCAAACACACTAGTCCACCATGATCAAAGTAGACCACTAACTAATGCTATTGCCAAAACTACTTGATTTCATCAAGCAAACTCTATCCAATATCATTAATCAAGCTTGAAAATATAACTCCCTTACCTTAGTTTCAATCCACAAGTAAAAACCACTCATCTTTTCAACCAAAAACCGAGTTCCTCAAAGTCTACCTAAGTTCCATGCACACAAAGGTACAAAACACCAAATTACTAACTTCAAACCAAAACCCAAGCATCTAATCACTTCCTAAACAAGAAACAACCAAGAAATCACAAGTTACCTTACATAAAAAATAGGTGATAGCTAGAAATAAGGTTCCAAGCTTCAAAACCATGAAATTCCACTTGGAACAAGCTTCCTTTGGCATAAACACCCTTGGTGGCCTTCATTTCCATGAAAATCTCTTGATTTTAAGCTTGGAATTACAGAAATTTGGTAGAGAGATGGATGAGCTCGTGTTGAAATGTGAAAATGGCAGCCCTCCCCTCCTTTACCAATTTATATATTCTTTTAAATCCCAAGCCACCAAACTCTTCCAAAAGTTACAAATAAGTCCCCTCCTTTTGGTAACTTTAATCAAACTTGGTTAAATCTTGTTTATTTGAACTAAACTTGAGTTAAAAGTAGAAGTTATGTTTTAAAACTCATTTTCCACTATCGGGACTCAGCCCGACTCTTCAGGATGAAAAACTACCATTTTGCCCCCGAACCTCGTTTAGTGCCTTAAATTTCTCAGAACTTATTAAACTTTGCCTAACATACCTTTTCTTGCATTGTGAACTTGAAATAAGGTTCCAAATTAGCTTTCCACTAGGACAGCCATAACACCTATGAAGGACCATAATTGGCAGGGCCACTAAAAAGTAGAAAAGTTGACAAAGGTGAGGGTTTGGTTGTATATGAACCATTCCTACTATTCTTTGATTGAGTGACATTAGTTGATGGTGAGATTGTAGGTCCAAGTGCCACATCCTAGGGCCTTCAGTGGCAAGTGACTTACCAGATGATGAAAAGATGAGAGTAGAAAGAGGTGAGCACTTGGTAGAAGTGATTAAGGGCAGTGAAGGAATGGTATAGGAGGACTAGAAAACCAAAACCAGAAACGAGTCATGGTTGTCCACGAGGATGATGGGGCTTTTGTTTAATGCTTCAATTTGTTCAAATCCTAATACCTGGCTCAACAAAAGTAGTGGTTTAGATGTTAGATTTGTAAATTTTAGGGCTAAGATCAATGGTTGGGAAAGTTTAGTGACTATCTTACCACTCTAACGGCTTAAATACAATGACCATATCTGTTGTGTCTGTTTCTCAGGGCAATGCATGTTCTGTAGGCCATCAAAACATGTACATTATATTTATCCAAGTGCCCCTTTCAGTCTTTATGCAAAGATGTGTATATTGGTCCAACCATCACACACATATTTACATGCAATTTCAATTGGAAGCATAGATAATGATCAAAACCTCATCTCATGTCAAGAAAGCATTCATGCAAAATTTCATGCACCTGTACAATTACATGCACACTTGGTGCACTAGGTGCCATTTTCTGGGTCCAAACTTTAACACCATGTCCAACTCAAATTCTACCTGTGTCCACCTATTCCTTAAAGGTTTTAAACCTTTAATACACTTAAACCTTCAAACCAAAATAGGTTTGATATATTAAATCCATCTAAGTTTTGCAGTTATGGATTTTATACTCAACCGGGTAAAATTCACCATATAAACAGTACATAACCAAATCAACCAAATTTGACAAACTATAACTCTAGCTACAGGGAACCAAATCTAGTGATTCAAAATCCAAATTCCTCATCTTGAAGAGTTCTAGGTGCTGTCAAAATTTCATAGTAAAATTCACTTGGTACAGGAAATTATGGCTTGTAGACTATAGGGTGTCAAAAATTAGCTACGATTTCCCATAATGCCCATACAAAATTTGCAAATAGGTCATCCACTTCACTTTTAAGTGCAAAACCACCTTAGGAAGATTTATATAAGTCTAAAACACTTGGGAAGGTCATTCATTTGAATTTAGAGGCATTCCATAAGCATTGAACATAATTTCCCTTAAAACAGCCCATGAGTTGCAAAATGGACAAAATTGAACATACAAGCTCAAACATCAGTTCATTGCTTTATATATCATCCATACAGCATCCATAGTGTATTTGCATGTATAGATTCATCATAAATATATCCTAAATTAGTTGGGTATGTACACTAGCTTCTTGGAGAGCCTTACAAACATAATGCACTCCACAAACTTCAAAAGGCAGTCGTTGCATAAGGCAGAAAGAACCAACACAAAAATTAGTAAATGTGCTCTAAAAATCATGAAACACTCCACTTTAATATTAGACATATTGGAGTTCATGTACTTGAATTTCACATAAAAAATCAATATGCAAGTATTAGTTTTATCACTCTATTTCAAGATCACTTGAAATATGGACAGAAAGGGGATAAGTTTCTTTGAAGAATTTAGTGATGCAAACCCCAACGGTATAAAGACCATGAAATGCACCCAAGATGTTTTTCAAGTTCTACAAGGCATCAAAGATACTAGATTTGACCCCCACCCCTAATCAACCCATGATTAGAAATGAGAAGTATAAGAAAACTCAAGAACACAAGTAACTTATGCACCAAGGTAGTCCACAATGAACCAAAGAGAATTCTCTCTAAAGTAGCAATATTATTTTGGTTGAAAGCTGTGTTTTACATCCAAAATATGTGCCTATTTATAGGCCTAAACTAGGGTAAAATACAGGCCAAAATTCGCAGCCCAAGTCACCTAGGAAACCTAGTTACAAAGGACTCAAGAAAACCTAGTCAAACTAGGACTCCTATATCCCTTCAACCTTGTTTTAGGTATGTAGCATATGCCACTTGTTCTAAGCGACCTGAATTAATTCCATAGCCTAAATAAAATCCTAAACAATGTAAATAATGAGGAAATTAACGAAAATAAAGTGCAAATACAAGTTTGGCCCTAAAAACCCTCAAATGGTCTTCTTAGGTGCACTTTGGGCTCTTTAGGGTTTTTGCTTGTATCTTCAGCTCCAAGCCTGAATATTTGAGTTCCAATGGTGTGATTATTTCTATTAAATTTTGGAAAGAGGTCTTGAAAAGTCAGAGCTCAAATATCCAGCTTGTGGAGACAAAATGGCCTTGAAATACTTCAAGGTGGCTCCAAGAGTGCACTTAAGGGGTGCCCTTGGGTTTTCTTGCCTTGTGACTTGTCTAGGCACTCTAGGACTGAGTAAAAAGCATGTAAATCATCCTAATTTGGTGTCTTGAAAGTTCCAATAGCTCCTTGTGAAGTCCCATGTCCATTCTCCATGAAGAAGCTTGAAACAAAGGCTTGAAGTGCACTAGTGAGCTCTTTATCTTTCTTCCTTGTCATTGGTCCACTAGAAACCTTCAATGGGTCCTTTCCTTCCTTGGTTGTGCCTTCCTTGATGATATTAACTCCCCCTTCCTTATAATAATTCATCCATGAATCTACATTTTCAAACAAAGACAAATCAGAAATGTTGAAAATAGCACTCGCATTGTACTCACCCTACAAGTTTAGCATGTATGCATAGTCATTGATCTTCTTAATGAATTGGAATGGACCATCTCCTCTTGGATGAAGCTTAATCCTTCTTGCATGTGGAAATCTCTCCTTCCTCATGTGCAACCAAACCCAATCTCTCGGTTCAAAGACAACTCTTCTACAGCCTTGGTTGGCTTTTTTAGCAACTTGTTGATTTTTGTGCTCAATTTGTTGCTTAACATTTTCATGCAACCTCTTGATGCTTTAAGCCATTTTACTACCATCCAAACTAGAAACCTCATGAGTGGGTAATGGCAAAAAATTTAATGGAGTTAAAGGATTGAAACCATAAACAATCTCGAAAGGTGACAAACTAGTAGTAGAATGCGTGGACCTATTGTAAGCAAACTCTGCATGAGGCAAACAATCTTTGTAAGATTTCAAGTTCTTACCAATGATAGCTTTAAGCATAGAACCTAAGGTCCTATTTGTTACCTCAGTTTGCCCATCAGTTTGTGGGTGGCAAAATATAGAAAACAAAAGCTTAGTGCTAAGCTTTCCTTACAAAGTCCTCCAAAAGTGGCTTAGAAACTTAGTGTCCCTATCCGAAACTATGGTTCTTGGAACCCCATGAAGCCTAACCACTTCCTAGAAAAACAATTCAGCCACATGTATAGCATCGTCAGTCTTATTGCATGGAATAAAGTGAGCCATTCTCAATGCCTCTAATTGGAGGCAAACCTTTTGGGTCTTCAGGGAACACATCTTGAAAGTCCTTCAACAAAGATACAACAACACTAGGAAGATGTGTTAGATCATTAATAACAAGCAAAGACTCTTTGTAAATTAAAAGAAGCACTGGTGTTTGTGCTTGAATGGCTTTCCTCACATCACTCATTTTTGCAATATAGCACTCTTTCTTCCACTCAACTTCCTCTCATTCTTTTCTCTCGGGAACTCTCCATTCTTCTTCCCCTCATGTTCACTCTTCTCACTTGAGCTCTCATTTGTTCTCTTGACTTTCCCTTCTTCACTCTTGCCTTCAACTTTCCCCCCATTTACTTTTCTCTCAACCTTATTTTGAAGTTTCCTTTGATCCTCCAAAACTTGTTGTGGTGAAAATAGAGTAAGTGTAACTAGCCTTCCTTCATGAAAAAATGAGTATAAGTACTTCTCTCCATCAAGTGTGACTTTTTATCAAATTACCATGGCCTCCCAAGCAAAATGTGACCAGCTTGCATAGGAACAACATCTCAAAGAACCTGATCATGGTAAGTACCAATTTTAAAGTTAAACAAAACTTGCTTTACCACCTTTACCTCCCCGAAATCATTCAACCATTAAAGTCTATATGGATGTGGGTGCTTTGGTGTAAGAAGCTTCAACTTCTCTAGCATGTTTGAGCTTGCTACAATGGTGCAACTTCCTCTATCAACAATGAGGCTACATACTTGGTCTTTCATTCGGCACCTAGTGTGAAAGATGCATTCTCTTTGATTAGCTTCCTCTTTGGCTTGCACTCTTAGAGCTCTCCTTGCCACAAATCCAAAGTCTCCCTTTTCGGGCTCAAGTGTGTTTTGCTCATCATCCTTGATGCCAAGTGGCATCCTCGTTGTATCACATGCTGGCCGGAAGAAGAGACTTCTAGTGTGAAGATGTCTGAAACACTTACAAGAATAAGGGTTAAGGGCTCCCTAAAGTGTGTTTTCAGGGGAGAAGCCTTCGACGGCCAAGTCAGTATTTGAGGGTGGAAGTAAGGAGCAAAGAACAAAGAGTAAAGAGTGTCTCATGTGTTCTCACCAAGGTCCATCCTAAGTCTTTACAAGAGGGTAGATAGGGGAGGCCGTTTGACACAACTGGTCCAGATCATGACATGTGTTCGGTTAGATCCAATCCATACCTTCAGAGGTAGGCATCTCCAGCTGGCCATAGGTCGTTTTGGCCAGAGGGCAGGGGCATGTGCGAGGTCTCTCTGTCACGGGCTCTTTTACCATTTTTGTCATATCTCTGTAAGACCCCTTCGAGCTGTAAGACCCCTTCGGATAGAAACTTTCCTCTGAGGGCTATCAAGGAAGACTTTTCGATGAAGTGGGTCACCTTTGGGAGACTTTACCAGCAAAGGATATAGAATCTACTTTTCTAGGGTCGATATAGATACATTTTTCCGAGGTTGGTCATGTTACCTTTCTGAGGGTGGTGTTTGTGTGTTTAAGTATGCCTCAAGGTTGCTCTAAGTTCTTACCGAGGGTGGTTTCATGACAGTTGATCAGGAGATTTCGAAGGCCATAGCCCTTCGGCTATCACATGCCCCCCTCAGGAGGCCGAAGTTCTATCTTTGGCGTTAAGCTTTGGCGAGCATGGCCAGGAAATCTTCAGACGTCCCAGTTAGCATAGTTGAACTTTGACCGAGCTCACCTATTTTGGGATGGGTATCTCTTTGGTTCAAGATGGCTCTTTGAGCCAAAGCAGTATCTTCAGCACCAAATGGGACTCTTTGCTTTTGACCGAGCTCTTAATGTTTTCGAAGTTGTATATTTGGAGAAATATTTCCCCCTTTGAGCTTTTTATTCCTTATTGCCTGCCAATGAATCATCCTGTCTTCTGACCAGGTAGTCATGTCACTTCAGGCTAGGCTTACATAGGCCTGCTGATGTAAGAAGGCATGCCCTTGTTTCTCGCATTGGGTGACATGTGTCATTAGGTGACTGGTGAATGGTCGCATCTGTTACATCGGTTATGGCCTTTCACCTACGAAGGGTTTGCCTACCTTCTTCAGTCAATATAAACCCCTTTTCCTTCAGAGTATTCCACACTCTTCAATTTTCATTCCTTTTGCTCTCTAATTTCCTCTCGTCTTTTATCTTTGTTTGGCAGTGGTGCTAGCGGAAGAGCAGTTTCCGGCGAGTTTGTGGTGATCTCCAAAGTTTCTGCTTCAGGTACTTCTTTTTTGTCTCAATTCTTTCCTCTTCGTCTCTCTGAGGTTAGGGTCTTTTGTTTCTAAACATGTCTTTTTGCCAAATCAAAGCTCGTTTTGTTCCTAAGAATTGGCTCCTTCTTAACTCTCATCCGAGCTGTGCCACTTCAGGGAAAGTGAAGAAGTGGTCGGCCAAATTTTTTCTCCCTTCCTATACTGTCACTAGGCTCCCTACTCCCAGAATGCCTAGCTATGCTCCCTGGATTGGTGACGCGTCATGGGCCTCGACCTATAATTGACAACGCGTCGCCAATCTAGGTTTCTATAGAATTTGGCGTATTTTGCTTCTACGAACTTTGGACACTTCTTACACATATCAAACATGCTTGGAAAGCCTCCAAATTTCACACACTCGTAGACCATGTTGCATAAAACATAACCAACTATCACAAGCCAATCAATGATGCTCTATTGTTAGTGTTATGCCCAAAAAGCCAATCATGAGATGATTGTATTTTTGCACATTGAGTCATGATATTTTATTGAGGCATTAATCCAGCAATTATGTTTGTTGTTTTGTTTCTGCGTAACGTAATAAACATAATTGTAACCCTAGAATAATGATATTCTTAAACGTCCCTAGTATAGTATTATTGTGGAGCGGGTTGCAATAATACATAATGACTAGCATATGTGGAGACTAATATGAGATATGTAATCTATATATGGGTACAAGTTGGAGAACTTGTGTATTGGACCGACCCACCATGAGAACACTTCATGGATCGTTATATGAGTGTCATAAGTGATTCTCATAGTGATCATGGTATATGTAGTCCTTCGACCTAAGATCATCAAGGTCCTCTACATGTGAGTCACATACTTTGATACTTTCCTTTGTTGCTCGTAACTGAGTGAACTTGAAGGAGGGTCATTGGTGTATGCCACATATCCATGCGCAGGAGGAGGATTTGTATGATCAAGATGGGGAATTTGTCCCTCCTATGTAACGGCCTAGTGATATCTTCGGGCCCCTTGATAAAGTGAGACTTAGGAAATGCGAGTGGGACCATGCGTTGGATGGGTTTGATACTACGATATCGCTAACATCGTACATCAAGGGGTATTACAGGTTGGTCTACTAGCTGATATATCATAGAAACCAAAGATTGGAGCTATACGAGAGTTACCCACATTCCATGTCTCTGGTGCTACATAGTCTTGATTATCTTAGACAAGAGTGAACAATTGGGCATATATCGGTGATGATCATAAAGGTTTAGTTCCGAGATCATCGACATCTTGTGGACTTGGGTAGCAATGAGTTGTCGTCTTGGCTCCGGGGCCTGCTATTGCTTATGGGATCATAAAGTAGGATTTATGATCATTGTTTCGGACCACAAGGTTCAGAGCGTATTGGGTACTGCACACATAGAGCTACATGGATCATTAGAGTGCAGAGGGACGCAATATATTTGGGTTTTGGACTTCACTAATAATTTCGTATTAAAGCCTAATTGGCCCAATAGTTAGGAGCCATTATTAAACCCGAAATTAAAACCTAATTGGTTACTGGTCTTGTAACCTA
Organism: Aquilaria sinensis; assembly: GCA_005392925.1. Lineage (NCBI taxonomy): Eukaryota > Viridiplantae > Streptophyta > Magnoliopsida > Malvales > Thymelaeaceae > Aquilaria > Aquilaria sinensis. The sequence continues at coordinate 85,605 of SMDT01000671.1, read as the reverse complement.
TTAGGCCTGGAAGTTGAGTCTCGTTATAAATACAACTGTTCTAGTGAGAAAATGTCGCATTGATACTACTTGCCCTCAGCCCTCCAAAGAGGACAGCCGCACTCTACGCTCTTGCAATTCCTTGGAGAACGGCAAGCTAGCATTGTGAATCGCTAAGAGGATAACACATCTTGAAAGCCACGTGGCTGGAAGCGTGGTGATCTCGAGAGGCTCGTGTAGATACCATAGAGAGTCTGAACATGCAATGTTCAAGTTTTTGTGATTCGACTCTAATAGTTGACTAGAGAGATCTCAACCGAAATAAGGTATGAGAATTTTTGAACACCCAGTTTACCCAATTTCACTTGGATCCTGGAGGGTATCGGCTAAATTTCGCACTGTCACTGTTTTGAGACTCCCGAACACTCTTTATCGTGGAATCCAAGCCAGGTTGGTGAAACCTTAAATCGGGCATTGATTGTTGAACTCGTATGACTGTCTTCGATGTGAAACGCGATGTGGTGATTCGGCCATGATCGAATTGGATTGAACCATGGGCGCAAGAAATCGTAACTTGTAATGAACGCGGTGGTGATAATTGAAGAAATGACAGGGAAGAGGTTAAGGAGGACTGTAACCGCGAAATTGGGAGGTATGCCAGCTAGACCTATATGAGATTAGGATTCTAGCAACAGTTACAAAAATCGTAGCTGGAGTTCGGACACGGCCGGGGCCGGCACTGAAAGATAAGGTTTTTTTAGATAGCAAAGAGCATTCTAGGAGTCTCGGAGTGCGGAACTTGCTCGGAATAGAAGATTTTCGGAACTTACCCAAGGTAGAGACAACACAAACGCACCAGGTACCGCTGCTCCTTGCAAGGGCGGCTCCCCTTGACCACCGCAGGCTGCAAATTTCACCCGCCAATTATATCCAACTTGCCCGCTGACCGGCCAACGGGATCGAAATTTGCTGAAGTGCCACAGAAGAGAAAGTAATTTGTTAAGGAACAGGTGCGCGAAGTTGGCATGGACACTTTGTTGAATGAGATTTGACATGATAAGCTGATCATGTTGCCTTACAAGCGTGAGTGAAATGACGGTAATAATACATTGATTGTTGTACTTGTAGGTGGTGGTAATGCGACCCGTGCCTTGGATATTGAGGTTTCGGTATGAGTTGAGGTGACGGGCACCAAATCATTAATTACTGAGATTAGAATGTCATTCGACGGTTCTATGCAAACGGCAAGTTCAGGATTTTGGAGCCAAACAGAGCAGTGATATAGTAGACCGAAACCCTCCGAGGACCCCCAAGTGAAAGGAAAGTAAGCCAGGTGTTTGAAAATTTTCATAACTCTGATGGATAAGATTGAGAGGCGTATACTCAACTATCGATAGTCGAATCAGTAAAACTTGAACAGGCGACATGTTCAAGCTCTTTACGGTATCCACACAAGCAAAAGCTCGAAATCACCACAGTGAGGCTGTTGATGTCCTGTGGATTCGGCGTATTACTCATCGCGCTCCAAGATAAGAAGCTAGCTTGCGGTCCTTATGGAAGGAATGGCAAGGGAACCAGTGCGGTAACAATGGGAGATTGGGAAAAGGAGTGTCCGCTGACGAGGCCAGACGAAGAAGTTCACTAGACACAAAGTATTTATAGTGAGACTCATGAGATAGCAGGGAAAGGTGACGGGAGAGCCCTAGCATCCACATAATAGAAGACTTTAATTTGGGTACTCCCAACAACGGCTCAACCGAATCGGGCAGTGGCTCCTGTCGTGGAAGACGAAATTAATCTTGTGAGCGCAAAAGGGGGGGATTATTAGCCCATGCACTCTGGTGGGGATTATAACTCTATGTGTGTGCAACCTCGAGTGAGGTAGTTACCACGTAGGCAATGATCAGGAAGCACATTTATGATCATAAGCAATGAGCAGTGTATAGGCAACACATCATGTGCTTGACGTTAGGTGACAAGATTGTCGCGGGACACGACTAAACCTTTATGTACATCACCGATATATGTCATTGTCAGACTTACGTAGAGGATAGCAAGACTAAGCGACGAGAACGTGGCCGCAGCGGAGTCACGGGGGTAAAGCAGCCAATGGTGCAGTTGAGTCTTGCTATTACCGAGTACACCGGCAGGGCAGGGGATGACAGTGATATCGTAGAAGGGGGGAGTCCGGGGCATGGCCATGCATGAAGTTCTAAGTCTTACTCTAGGCAAGCCTAGCGCCGAGCCGTTATCACGGCCGTTACGTAGGAGGGACAAATCCCATATTGATCATACAAATCCCTCCGCGTGATATGTGACATACCCAATGACCTCCTTCGAGTTCACCCGGTTACTAGAGGGACCGGTGAAAGTGCCAAAGTATCTGGCTCACACATAGGGAACGTTGATTATCGAGGGGTGGGTAGAAGGACTACGTATACCATGGGCACTATGGGAATCACGGGTAACACGCAGAACGGGGGAGGCACCCGTAGTGACCTCATGGTGGGTCGGTCCAGTGCATAAGTTCTCCAACTTGGCAGCCATATGCAGACTGGACATACCCGGGAAGTAAGTCTCGGGTGCCTACTTGCTCGAAAGTAAGCGGGGTGCGGTGGCTTGAACCACCACCCAGGGAGCGGGACGACAGGAAAACTGTATGCCCAGCGGCCGCTTAAATAGGACCCGATCAGGGGCCGGAAGTCAGCGGACGGAGTGGAATGACAAGGCAAAGTGACTTGACAGGATTTGCAAAAAGGTGATGGAAGCAAGATGCGAGGGGCATAGAACCACAACGCGGCAGATCCGGTAAATACGGCCTGCGCAGTCATGCCTTCTCTTGTTACTCTCATTGTACATTCTCTTCTCACCTTACTCCCCTCAAATGTAACTCAAGGTTTCTATTATTAATGAAATTGCTACATAAAGGGATCATCCAAGGTGGTTTGAGCCATAGCAAAGTGGTATATCCAAGGAGGTGTCAGCAAAAAGGCTTCTGTGAAAGCAAGAGAATGAGCTTGTGAAGACTCTTTTCTTTTCTTAGGCTTTTATGATATTCTCGATTGGCTTGAGAATATCCCATAGTTTGGGCTATAACCATGTCATGTTTATTTCTTGTACGCATGAGATGCATGTTTTATATTTGTATGTGATGCATGTATAAGACAACCGGAGATAACAAATTGGTGAGATCAAATGAAAAATCCCTCAAACAAATATTAAGTCATTAAATGTGATGCCTTCCAAATGTTGGCACTCGTCAAGACTTTGATCAACATTAGGTGGGTTTGCCAAAGCAAAGCACCTATGTTCATCTTGGTAAGGCGCGATGGGATAATAGTGATATCCAAATTGCTAACTTTGGGTCTGACTTAACTAAGTCATCCTAATAGGATTAGGGACTTAGAGGCATAGAGTTGGGCTTAAGTTCATGAGATGAGCTTGGACAAGTGTTGTTCTCCAAACTATCCAAGAGTTGCATAAGATGCAATTGGCAAAGAGTTGCCTACCTAAATAGCTGTAACTTGAGAGAAAAGCCAAAGCTGACTCAGGTTGTGGTCAAATATGGATCTTGGCCCACTAGAATACCTTAGCGCCGAGGTGTTCCGAAATAATATCGAGGGTTATTATTTTGAGGAAAATAGTGGGAGTATCGTTTAATAAAAGTCCTTATTAAATGAATTAAAATACATGACTCTTACACTGCATATTTACTGTTGTAGATAACCATGGCACAAAACACATCGACACTTTCGTTGCGATCGATCCTTGAGAAGGAAAAACTAAATGGGACCAACTTTCTCAAATGGTACCGAAACTTGAGGATAGTCCTCAAACAAGAGAGAAAGGCTTATGTCCTAGAGCAGCCCATTCCGAATGAGCCTGCTGCCACTGCTCCAAGAGCTGAAAGGGATGCTCACAAGAGGCATTCTGATGATGCTTTGGATGTTGCATGCCTCATGCTTATTACCATGGAATCTGAGCTTCAGAAGCAACATGAGAACATGGGGGCGTTCGATATGATCGAACATCTCAAAATGCTTTTCCAAGAGCAAGCTAGGCATGAGAGGTTTGAGACCTCTAAGGCATTGTTTCAGTGCAAGATGTCTGAGGGAAGTCCCGTGGGTCCTCATGTTCTCAAGATGATTGGGTACATTGAGAATCTTGAGAATTTGGGATTTGCTCTTCAGAAAGAGTTGGCTATTGATGTAGTCTTGCAATCGTTGCCTGAAAGCTACAGTCAGTTCGTCATGAACTATAACATGAATGACCTTGACAAGTCCCTTCCTGAATTGCTCAACATGTTGAGAACTGCTGAGCAAAACCTTAAGAAGGCTAAGCCCATTTTGATGGTTCAAAAGGGCAAGGGAAAGGGAAAAGCCAACAAGAAGAAGGATAAAGCTAATGGAAAGTCCAATGCTAGTTCTTCTTCAGCTGCACTGAAACCAAAGAGTGGTGTGGCAAAGGAAGGGGAGTGCTTCCATTGTAAGCAACCTGGACACTGGAAGCGCAATTGCAAGCTCTATCTTGAAGAACTTGCTAAGGAAAAGGGAAGTAAGACTTCCACTTCAGGTATTTTTGTTATAGAGGCTAACTTTTCTACTTCCTCATCTTGGGTATTGGATACTGGATGTGGATCTCACATTTGTGCAAATGTGCAGGATCTAAGTAGAAGTAGAAGATTGGCCCGAGGTGAAGTGGACCTACGTGTTGGAAATGGAGCAAGGGTTGCTGCCTTAGCCGTAGGGACTTATGTTCTCACTTTACCTAGTGGATTAGTTTTAGAATTAGACAACTGCTACTTTGTGCCTACTATTAGTAGAAATTTGATTTCTGTTTCTTGTTTGGACAAGAAAGGTTTTTCATTTATAATAAAGGACAAATGTTGTTCTATTTATTTGAATGAAATCTTTTATGGTAGTGCTCAACTTAGCAATGGGTTGTATGTTCTAGACCTCGAAGATCCAATCTATAATGTGAATACCAAGAAGGTCAGATTAAATGATTCGAACCCGACCTATCTCTGGCACTGTCGCTTAGGCCATATAAATGAGACCCGCATATCCAAGCTCCATAAGGATGGACTCTTGGACTCATTTGATTTTGAATCATATGAGACATGTGAGTCATGTTTGTTGGGCAAGATGACCAAAGCCCCATTCACAGGGCAAAGTGAAAGGGCTAATGACTTACTAGGACTCATACATAGTGATGTATGTGGCCCTATGTCTACACAAGCTAGAGGAGGTTTCCAATACTTCATTACTTTCACTGATGACTTCAGCAGATATGGCTATGTGTATCTCATGAGACACAAGTCAGAATCCTTTGAAAAGTTCAAAGAATTCAAGAATGAAGTAGAGAATCAACTCGGGAAGAGTATCAAAGTGCTTCAATCAGATCGAGGTGGAGAGTACTTGGATCGAGAATTCCTTGACTATCTGAAGGAGTGTGGTATAGTATCACAACTCACTCCACCAGGTACACCTCAATGGAATGGTGTATCTGAAAGGAGAAATCGAACTTTGTTAGACATGGTTCGCTCTATGATGAGTCAAGCTGACCTTCCAAACTCCTTTTGGGGACATGCTCTAGAGACAGCCGCTTTTACACTAAACCGAGTTCCATCTAAATCGGTTCAAAAGACACCATATGAGATATGGAGTGGGAGGCATCCCAATTTGTCTTTTATGAAGATTTGGGGCTGTGACGCTTATGTGAAACGTCAATCCTCTGACAAACTAGGGCCCAAATCTCAAAAATGCCTTTTTGTTGGGTATCCCAAACAAACAAAGGGTTACTATTTCTACAATCCTTCTAAGCAAAAAGTGTTTGTTGCTCGAACTCGTGTCTTTTTAGAGAAAGAGTTTATCTCTAAAGGAACTAGTGGAAGGAAAGCAGAACTTGAAGAAATTCAAGAACAACAAGGAGACATCGAACCTGAAATGGAACCTGAACAGACACCATAAAATGTTGTGGTTCAAGAGTCTGTTCCTGTAGCACAGAGCCTACGTAGGTCTGGTAGGATTCGGCGTGAGCCCGAGAGATATGGATTTCTCGTGACTCACACTGGTGATGTGATGCTCATGGATCAGGATGAGCCCACAACCTACCAACAAGCTATGTCGGGGCCTGACTCTGAGAAGTGGCTAGTGGCCATGAAATCCGAGATGGAATCCATGTATGAAAACCAAGTATGGACTTTGGTTGACCCACCTGAAGAGGTAAAACCCATAGGGTGCAAATGGGTTTTCAAGAAGAAAACTGACATGGATGGTAATGTGATTACCTTTAAGGGACGATTGGTTGCAAAAGGTTTCAAGCAAATTCATGGTATTGACTATGATGAAACTTTTTCACCAGTTGCTATGCTTAAATCCATCCAAATTTTGTTCGCTATTGCTGCACACTATGATTATGAGATATGGCAAATGGATGTCAAAACTGCATTCCTAAATGGAAAGCTACTTGAGGATGTGTACATGACACAACCTGAGGGTTTTGTCACTCCTGAGAATGCCAATAAAGTGTGCAAGTTGCAAAGGTCCATTTATGGACTGAAGCAAGCTTCTCGAAGTTGGAATCTTCGTTTTGATGAAGCAATCAAAGAGTTTGGTTTTATCAAAAATGAAGATGAACCTTGTGTCTACAAGAAGGTTAGTGGGAGCGCTATTGTCTTCTTGGTGTTGTATGTAGATGACATACTACTCATCGGGAATGACATTCCTAAGCTACAGTCTGTGAAGACTTGGCTAAGGAAATGTTTCTCTATGAAGGACTTGGGTGAAGCAGCCTATGTGTTAGGCATCAGGATCTATAGAGATAGATCTAGAAAGCTTCTTGGCCTAAGTCAAAGTACATATATTGACAAGGTGCTAAAGAGGTTTAGCATGCAAGATTCCAAGAAAGGATTCTTGCCCATGTCACATGGTATCACTCTTTCTAGATCTCAGTGTCCGAGTACAACCGAGGAGAGAGAGCGCATGAGTAAGATTCCATATGCCTCAGCAATTGGATCTATCATGTATGCCATGATATGTACTCGTCCCGATGTCTCATATGCTTTGAGCATGACGAGTAGGTACCAATTGAACCCGGGTGATAGTCACAGGACAGCTGAATTTAACCTAAACCCTTTAGGATCCAAGTGAAACGGGGTAAACTTACGTGTTCTAAAATTGCATTTTCGAAGGACTGAGATCTTTGGAGGTGAAGATGAGCTTGTTGTTGAGGGGTTACACTCGATGGAAGCTTCACAATCTCGATAAGGATGATTTTAGATTGCAATCTGGTTATGTGTTTTGTATTGGTGGTGGTGCTGTGAGCTGGAAGAGTTCAAATTGCAAGAGACAGTAGCTGACTCTACAACAGGGATCTGAGTACATTGCCGCCTCTGATGCTGCGAAAAGAGGCAGTTTGGATCAAGAAGTTCATCACTGAACTAATGGAGTGGTTCCAAGCATTATCCAATTAGGATTTAATTTCAGAGATTAATAATGACTCAACAATGGAGCAATTGCACATACGAAATTATTGATGAAACCAGCAATCCAAACACATTAGCTCTATGACTCTAATGATCCAAATAGACTCTTATGTGTGTTAGCGACCCAATGGCTCATTATGATCATTGGTTATGATCATAATCACATTTATGATCATAAGCAATGAGTCGGTGTCTAGCAACACATCATTGCTACCCAAGTGACAAGATTGTCGATGATTCGACTATACCTTTATGATCATCACCGATATATGCCATTGTCCCTTTGTCCAAGATATCAAGACTAAGCACGAGACATGGAATGTGTCACTCTCGTATAGCCCAATCTTTGGTTTCTTGATTACCGAGTAGACTAACTTAAACTGATGACATTGATATCGCATATCAACTCATCCGAGCATGGCCATGCATTTTCTAAGTCTCACTCTATCAAATTGGGCCCGAAGATATCGCTCCCATTACATAGGAGGGACAAATCCCATCTTTGATCATACAAATCCCTCCTGCATGATATGTGACATACCCAATGACCTCCTTCAAGTTCACTCAGTTATCGAGCAACAAAGGAAAGTATCAAAGTATGTGACTCACATGTAGGGAACCTTGATGATCTTAGGGAGGTCGAAGGACTACATATACCATGATCACTATGAGAATCACTTATGACACTTATATAACGATCCATGTAGTGTTCTCATGGTGGGTCGGTCCAGTGACACAAGTACACAAGTTGCTCTCATATGTACTAAGAGTCATATTGGGTCCACATATGTAGACGTTATGTATTATTGCAACCGCCCGCTCAATAACTTAGTAGGGACTTGGTTTCACAATATAATAGTCTTAGAATAATGTTTGTTAAGTACGTAGGAAACAAAACCATGATTAAGATTGGCTGGATTATGCCTAAATAAAGATCTGGACCTTGTGCAAAAATACAATCAGCATCATGATGGTTGTGGTACAACAATAACAGTACTACCAATCAAACCCCTAGTGAGAGTCACTGGACAGCTGTTAAGAACATCCTTAAGTACTTACGAAGGACTAAGGATGCATTCTTGGTCTTTGGAGGTGAAGATGAGCTCGTTGTAAGGGGTTACACCGATGCAAGCTTCCAATCCGATAAGGATGATTTTAGATCGCAATCTGGTTATGTGTTTTGTATTGGTGGTGGTGCTGTGAGCTGGAAGAGTTCAAAGCAAGAGACAGTAGCTGACTCTACAACAGAATCTGAGTACATTGCCGCCTCTGATGCTGTGAAGGAGGCAGTTTGGATCAAGAAGTTCATCACTGAACTTGGAGTGGTTCCAAGCATTGCCGACCCGATAGAGCTCTATTGTGACAACAATGGAGCAATCGCACAGGCTAAGGAACCTCGATCTCACCAGCAATCCAAACACATACTCCGATGCTATCATCTCATCAGGGAGATCATCGAGAGGGGTGATGTAAGGATATGCAGGACTTTGACAGACAGCAACATTGCTGATCCACTGACAAAGCCCCTTACGCAGCAAAAGCATGATAGCCATTCTAGGTCCATTGGTATTAGATACATGGATGATTGGCTTTTAGTGCAAGTGGGAGATTGTTAGTGTTGTGCCCAAAAGCCAATCATGAGATGATTGTATTTTTTGCACATTGAGTCATGATATTTTATTAAGGCATTAATCCAGCAATTATGTTTGTTGTTTTGTTTCTGCGTAACGTAATAAACATAATTGTAACCCTAGAATAATGATATTCTTAAACGTCCCTGGTCTAGTATTATTGTGGAGCGGGTTGCAATAATACATAACGACTAGCATATGTGGAGACTAATATGAGATATGTAGTCTACATATGGGTACAAGTTGGAGAACTTGTGTACTGGACCGACCCACCATGAGAACACTATATGGATCATTATATGAGTGTCATAAGTGATTCTCATAGTGATCATGGTATATGTAGTCCTTCGACCTAAGATCATCAAGGTTCCCTACATGTGAGTCACATACTTTGATACTTTCCTTTGTTGCTCGCAATTGAGTGAACTTGAAGGAGGTCATTGGGTATGCCATATATCATGCGAAGAGATTTGTATGATCAAGATGGGATTTGTGCCTCCTATGTAACGGGAGTGATATCTTCGGGCCCCTTGATAGAGTGAGACTTAGAAAATGCATGGCCATGCTCGGATGAGTTGATATACGATATCAATGTCATCAGTTTAAGTTGGTCTACTCGGTAATCAAGAAACCAAAGATTGGGCTATACGAGAGTGACACATTCCATGTCTCGTGCTTAGTCTTGATATCTTGGACAAACGGACAATGACATATATTGGTGATGATCATAAAGGTTTAGTTGAATCATCGACAATCTTGTCACTTGGGTAGCAATGATGTGTTGTTAGACACCGCTCACTGCTTATGATCATAAATGTGATTTATCATCATTGTCAATGTGGTAAGAGCCTATTGGGTCGCACACATAGAGCTATTTGGATCATTTGAGTGCATGGGCTAATAATTTGGGTTTTGGTTTCACAATAATTTTGTATTAATAATGGGCCCAATAGTTGAGCCATTATTAAGCCCGAAATTAAAGCCTAATTGGATTAGGGCTTTGAAACCCATTAGGCCTGGAAGTTGAGTCTCATTATAAATACAACTACTAGTGAGAAAATTCGCCAGTCTCCTTGGCCTAGCCTCCCAAAAGGACAGCCGCACTCTTCTCTTGCAATTCCTTGGAGGACGCAAGCTAGCACTGCGAGCGCAAGAGAAACGCATCTGCCGGGACGTGGTGGAAGCGTGGTGATCCCGAGAGGCTCGTGTGGATACCATAGAGAGCCTGAACACGTCAACTGTTGGCTCCTAAAATCCAACATAACATCATCCAAATCCTCTCAAACTACATAGTCCACCACAATTCAACCAAAACCTCTAATCAATACTATAGCTAAAACCACTCGAATTCTTCAAGGAAACTCAAGCTAATAGCATTAATTGAACTTAAAAACATAACTCCCTTACCTCAACTCCAAGTAACAAGAAATAATGAATCTCCTTTTCAATCAACCAAGCTCACCAAAGTTCTACACAAGTTCTAATCCAAAAACAAAGCACCAGTCACCAAAACTTCACTGTCTAACCAAAACCCAAGCTCCAAACCAAGCAAATAACATGAATTCAATCAAGAACACATTGATTACCTCGCTAAAAAATCGGGGTTATGGAAAAATGCCCTTCCAAGCTTCAAAATCATGGTTTAAAGCTTGAAATTAGCTTCTCTTAGCTTGTACACCTTGGATTGCACCTTTTGACACCAAGAACACTTGATTCCAAGCTTAATTTGAGAGAGAAATGAGTGAGGGAAGGATAAAAACGTGGTTATGGTAGCTTCCCCCTTCTCTTTCCCTTCTTAAACCCTTACTTAGCATCAAAGTCACCAAGGTATCAAGTTTAATGCAATCAAGTCCCCCACCTTTGTAACTTAGTGATTCTTGATTAAATTCTTGTTTATTCTTCAAGTTTGAGTTAAGGTTGAAAGTTAAGTTACAAAAATTCATTTTAAAACACTCGGGACTCATCCCAGCTATTCAGGATGCAAAATTACCATTTTGTCCCTGAACTTCATTTAGTGCCTTATCCTTCTCAGAACTTAGTGAACTTTGCTAAACTTCTCTATTCTTGCTATTTAAACTTGAATTAAGGTTCTATACTTAATTTAGAACACTTTACCTTCCTCAGGAGTGCCTGCTACTAGGAGGTCCATAACACAGGCATTGGCAAACTTCATTGCCAAAGTCCCAAAAACTGAGGATACCCCGGAAGACCTCGAAAAAGATGAACCTGAGTGGACAGTCTTTGTTGATGGAGCCTTTGGTTTCGAACACCAAGGAGCTAGAGTAATCCTCCACGAGCCCAAAGGTATGGAAGTCAGGAAGGCCATCAAATTCGGATTCAATGTCACCAACAGTGTCGCGGAATATGAAGCCCTTATAGTAGACTTGAGGCTGGCAAGAAAAGTTGGTGTAAGGAATCTGAAGGCCCACAGTGATTCTCAGCTAGTGGTACGATAGATGGTGGGGGACTACGGGGCAAAGGACTCAAACTTGGAAAAGTACCATGATCTCATGAAAAAAACTCATCTAGGAGTTCGACACGGTACATATAGAAAATGTACTTCGGTGAGACAATATGGAAGCCGATACTCTGGCAAATCAAAAGAGTCCACTAAGGTACTGTATTAGCCAAGTGTGGCGGTAATGTGCATAGCAACCTCGGGAAGAGGGTGGAAAGACCCTATCAAGTAATACCTCACAACGTCAGAACTTCTCAAAGATCCTCTCAAAGCCGTGAAAGTGTGAAAGCGCTCAGGAAGATACTTCCTGATTAGGGAATAGCTATATCAGCAAGGGTACGCAAGTCTGTTACAGAGGTGAGTCAGCGAAGAAGATGTTGAGATGGTCCTCAAAGAAGTCCATGAGGGAGCCTGTGGTTCTTACATAGGAACTGATGCCCTTGCCGGGGTACTACTCCCCAAGGATACGTCTGGCCTACCTTGAGGAAGGACGCGAAGCAGTTCATCCAGAAATGCGACAACTGCCAGAGACACGCTCCTGTCCAGAGATTACCCTCGGAAGTCATAACTTTGGCAAACTACCCCTGCCCCTTCACCGTATGGGGTATAAACCTCATTGGGCTTCTCCCAACAGCTCTCGGATGAGTGAAATTTTGTGTAGTCGCAGTAGACTACTTCACCAAGTGAATCGAGGCAAAGTATTTAACAGCAATATTGGTGAGGGACATACAAAGATTTGTCTAGAAGAACATCATATGCAGATTTGGCATTCTGAGGGTGATAGTAAGTGATAATGGTTCCCAATTTACTGATAAAGGGTTCCAGGAATTCACTACCAACCTCGGGATTAAATTGCACTTCACTCCAGTGGCCCATCCTTAGAGTAATGGATAGGTTGAAGTGTCCAATAGAACAAGAAAAGATGGTCTGAAAAAGAGGTTGAACAAAGCAAAGGGAAAATGGCCAGGAGAGCTTCCAAGTGTGCTGTGGAGCTATTGAACAACTCCCAGAAGGGCCACAGGTGAGACACCATTCTCACTCATCTCCGGAACAAAGGCCATTATCCCCGTCAAAATCACACAGCCATATGTTAGAATATAGGTGTTCAACAAAGAAGGGAACAACTTCGGTTTAAGGGCCAAGCTGGATTTAATTGGTGAGCATAGGGTGATGGCCGAGCTTAGAAGAAAAGCTTTTCAACAGAGAATAGCCGTTGCTGCAAACTTGCACGTCAAGCATAAAGGAATTAAGAAAGGGGACCTCATCCTCTGAAGAGCTGAATTTGAAGCCCGAAGATCATCCCATGAAGTACTTTGGGCAAATTAAGATGGACCTTATTTGGTCCTCGAAGAAGTTTGGCCAGAAGTCTACAAGCTCGGTAATACTGAAGGAGGAGAGTTGAAAAATACATGACATTTAGACTCTCTGAAAAAATTTTACACTTAGAACATTTTTTGGTTGGAAAATTGTGCAAAAAACACCAAGGGAGGTATGACCGAAAGTGGTAATTTCCTTTGACCGAACATGGTTCCATCCGAGGGGCATTGACCGAACATGGTCATGTCCGAAGGTGGAAAACCGAAAGTGGTTATTTCCTGAGTTACATAAGTGAATTCCCAAATTAGAAAAATTTTCAAGGTGGCCGAATCCGAAGGTGCCTATGTGTAAAGTTATACATTTTTGCTGAAGCATAGTGACCGAACATGTTTGCTTCTGTGGGAGAAAATTGAACACATTCGCTTCTGAGGGGAAAAACTGAACATGGACACTTTCGAAGAGGCATTCATGAAAATAAGCAGCCTTTGCCAAAGGAAATCAACTGAATATGGTTGGCAAAAAAGGCACTTAACTATTTTTTACACAAGTTAAGTTTTGCCGAAGATATTCAACTGAACATGTTTGGTCTTATAAATACCTAACTACTGCGACAAAGGTCTTTGACTGAAGATGGTTGCAAAACCCCTCGGCCGAAGATACTAGAGTGTTAAAGAATGAAGATGATATCTGAAGACCAATCATGGACTTAGCCAAATTTTGAAAAAGAGAGAAATTTCATTAACACTTCATCACAAAATACAAGGAGCAGATTACAAGGGAAAGAAGAAAAAGGAAGCCTATTCGGGGTCCTGGTCACTTGCTGGCTCGTCAACATCTTCGACTTCCTCACCTTCGGTGTCGTCCTCTTTGGTAGCAACTTTTGGGGCCAAAGGTGGATTAGCTGGGAGATTGAAGAACTCCATCCTCAACCACTGCCAAGATGGTCCTTTGGGGATGTCCAAGGCCACCAAAAAGGAAAGGTCAAGGTCGGGAAATCTGGACAGAACTTGGCGACCAGCCAGGCAAAAACCATCTTGATAAGAGGACTTAGTTGCCTGATCGGACTTAACCTTCTTTGCATCCAAGTGCTCTAGTTCTCTTTTGAGGACCTCGACTTCCCTTTCCAACTTCTTCTTTTTCTTCTTTTTCTCTTTCTTCAGCCTATTGACCTCGGCTTAGAGTTTGGAGTTAAGAGCAAATGCCTTTGTAAGATCAGCAATGGCATCCTTCTTCTCCTTTTGGAAAACATCATTTGCCGAGGTCAAAGATATCACCCTCATGCCAAGGTTAGACATCTTCAAAGAAAATTCTTGAATCAGCTGCCCCTGACTCTTAAGCACCTCTTCCTGAAGGTTAGCTAGATCCTCCTTGGCTATCTTATTAAGCTCGTCGTACTTAATGACAGAGCTGGCAAAAAGTTCCTTGGCCTTAGCCAAACTTTCCTCTGATCAACTTCGGACTGAGGTTTGTTTAGCTGCCTAGGCCCGAAGGTACCCACTATACGTCAACAGCTACAAAAAGGGAAAATTTTGAATAAGTGTCAAAAAGGAACTCAGAAAAGGGAACACAAAAATTTTCTAAGTCCTAAAGGATTAAAGTATACATGGGCAGCTTGCTCGTTCATCCACATGGCGAGGACTTCTTCGTTGGGGCACTCCTCGGTCAGGGACTGGAAAGTGGCATTTGTCATAATGCCCTTCACCATCTGGGGAGCCATCTTCTGGCTATCCTTATAGAACAAGTTCATGTCCTCTGTGAAAGTCCAGAAGGGCTCCATTAGGACCTTGTCCCTCGAGATTTTGGAATCACGAATAGCCCTCCTTTGGGCATGGTCCTCCACCCAGGGGGCCTGTACTTCTTCACTTGCAAAGTCACGCCGATGGTCTAAAATGCCAAAAATTCCCAAACTCATAAAAGAATGGCTATGGGATAAACCTGGAGGAAGTTTAGCATCTTCTTCCTCGGAGTCACTAACTTCAAGGACCTCAAAGGGAACACCTTTGCCTTTCCTTTTTTGGTGTTCCTCAAGTTCTTCGACCGAAAGACCACCAACCGAAGAACCCAAAATATCTGCAGCAGTACTAGGACTAAAGGAAGTTGAACAAATAGCTAGCTCCGAAGGTTGATCCGCACAAACAAGAGTTTGGTTTTGCACCTCCATGGAGTCTTCGGGCGGAGGCAGAAGCGAGTCATCCTTGGCCTTCTTCGACTTTGAAGCTGAAGATGGTCCCCCCGGCACCTTTTTCCTCTTCGGTGCCACCTTCTTTCTTAGCTGGTCCCCCTTCTCAACTTGGCCAAGGAAGACTCTTGTAGAAGGCAGCAGACTTGTCACCCATCTTTGCAAAAAGAAGAACATTAGTGTAAGTACAAAGGATATATATGAAAAAAATTTGAAAAGGGACTTACTTTCTTGAAGAGCCGGATAGGTGAGTTTGGCCCGAAGGAGCTTTACCAACCACGCCTTCTTGCCATCAAAAAGGGGATTCAGCATATGCTTGTCAGTAATATGTTCCTTGACTACCCCTAGCTCCTGAAGGACCTCTTCGGTCATAAAGTTCCACCTAATGGGGAAGGGGTATAGGGAACGCAAAGGGACCTCGGGATCCCAATCTGCGATAGCCCAAATACGGCTGTCAAATTCTTCAAATTAGGCTTCTAACTCCAAAGTTAGTAGCTTTTGGGGATTTACTACACCAATGTCAAGAGTACCCGAGACCCATTTGGTTGGCACATGTTTCCATTGCTCATCCATCTTCAGAAAGAAGAACTTCTTTTGCCACCCACGCCAATTGTCCTTCGTTCCGAAGGTGAACGTATATTTCTTGCTCCTAGATCCCTGAGGAAGCAAGAAGTGGAAGCCAACCTTCGAAACTAGGTGGAGTTTGTAGTACTGCATGAAGAAGATAAAGTGGGGCTCTATTTTGAAGACCCCACACATGCAAAGGAAGGCGTTGAGATAAGAATAGGAGTTCGGGAGAAGTTGGTTCACGGCTATGCCATGGAATTGGAAAAAGTCACAAACCATCTTTGGAGGGGGACACCGAAGTCCGGCCTTCAGCTGAGCCCTGAAGACAGTAACCTCATCCGAATGAGGGGCATAACTGGGCATACTAGGGCTAGGAAGCCAAGTCGTAGCATAAGAAGGAAGAAAGAATTTGGTCAACCACTTTTGGACTTTCTCCGAAGTGGCATAGCCTAGATGAGAGTTCAGAGGAAGCCAACTCTCGGGGATGGGCTGAACTTCGGCTTGTTGAGAAGACATGTTTGATGAGAAGGCTCTAACCTCGAGGAGATGAAGGAGAAAATTTTGAGAAAAAATGGAAATTTCAGAAATAAACCCACCTATTTTGGACCAGGGTAGGAACTTCAGAAGACCGGCACAAGTGTTGCCAGAAATCGCTCCACCGCTATCACCACCACCAAAGAGAAGGTGAAAAAGGAGATAAAAGTATAGAGCAAAGGCAATGAAAAATGAGAAGTGTTGAGAACTCTGGATGAAGAAGGGTTTATATAGTCTGAAGGAGGCAGGCAAAGCATCACCATAATGACTCCTCACAGATGAAGAGACGTAACTGATGTAACAGACGCGATTGTTTGCCAATCACCAGGTGACTTGTGTCACCTAGCGTGAGAAACAAGGGCACGCCTTCTGACAGCTAGCAGATCTATGCAAGCCTAGCCCGAAGTGACACGTTGATTTGATCAGAAGATGTGACAATTCGCTGATAGGCAACAAAAAACCCAAAAGGGGAATGTACACTTCAGTCCAAAGGAACAACTTCGGGAACACCAAAAGCTTAGGGAAAGAATGAGTACCACCTAATGCCGAAGGCCCTCCCCCAAAGAAGGTAACCTTGGTCAAAAATTCAGTTAATACTTGCTGAGATGATTGTCACCTACCACAAAGAGTTCCACGAAACGCTTGCAAAAGCTCAAGTACTGAAGATACAACTTCGGCTTTCTGAGGCGGGCATGTGATAGCCAAAGGGCTATTAACCCTTCTAGAATTCCCAAAGTGACCTGAGAAGCACCACCCTTGGGTAACATGAGTGACGAACCTCAGGAAAGTGGGGGCCCTTAACCATCCTCGAGAAGAACACCACCTTATAACTGAGGGGCCATGATCCCCAAGATTTCCAGATTACCTAGCCAAAAACCGCCCTTGGGGAAGACCTAGCACTAACCTCAGTGAACGACAACCACCCTCGGTAGGTAACAGAACCGACCTCGAAAAATCTATATACTACCACCTTTGGAAATAGTGAACTCACCAAGTTTGGGAAAGTATATCCCATCCTCGGCAAGGAAAAGTGTCTTCCGAAGGTGCTCTAATCTGCCGAAGGGCTTCTCTTAATAGCCCTCGGTGGCTATATTAAGTCAAAGGGGGCCTCATATTCTGAAGGAGCCTTATACCCCGAGGGGTCTCATTCTCCAAAAGGGTCTTATTCTCCAAAGGGGTCTTACAGAGATATGAAAAAAATGGTTAAGGAGCCTTTGACAGAAAGACCTTGCACATGCCCCTACCCTCTGGGCAAAATGACCTACGACCAGCTAGAGATACCTATCTCCGACGGTACGGATCAAATCTGACCGAACACATGTCATGATCTGAACACGCTGTGTCGAACAGCCTCATCTCTCCACCCTCCTATAAATACTTAAGAAGGACCTTGGTAAGAAAAGAGACAGAACTCTGGCTATTCCCCACTCTTTGCTTCTTACAACTCTTACTCTCAAATACTGACTTAGGCATCAGAGGCTCATCCCCGGAAACACATTCCAGGGAGACTCTAACCCTTGTTCTTCAAAGTCTTGCGGACACCATCCTACCAAAAGTCTCTCATTCAAGCACCTTCACACCAGAAGTCTCTCCCTCAGGCCAGCATGTCATACAACGGGGATGCCGCTAGGCATAAGAGAACTATCGGGTTTCAATGCACAACTAAAATGGTGAAAGTGTTAGTGGAAAAAAAAAGCTTAAAGGCCATTGTGAATGTTCTTTTGAGTGTTAATCTTGATACAAAGAAGCATGGAAGGAATCATTAAGCCATGCAAATTTAAGTAAGGCTGAGGAGGACATTAAGCCATTTTAAGGCACATGTGGCACATGGCCAATTAATGCATGCTTCCACTTAACCAAAACCCATTAGTTTTGATCAAAACTCTAATTTGCAAGTCAAGGAGGTGTTCTTCATGTTTTTGGGTTGAAGGTTTCGAGTTCATGCCAAATTGTTGGTGATTGAAGCTTGAATTGAAGAATCAAGCTTGAAATTGGTGGTTTTGGTACTAGGCGACCTTGGACTTGTGATTTCAAGAGTTGTCTTAAAGATTCAAGGTTGGTCGAGAGCTTAAGGTTGTGTTTAGGTGCGGTTTCATGAATTCTACTTGATTTTGGTAATGATTCCATGTTCAAGTAGATTAATGGAATTTAAGTGATAGTATATTTGAGCTATATGATCTTAGTTTGCTAGATGAGGCATATATGGAACCTTTATGTTTTTGTGTTTTCTTGATTAGCTAATCACTTATGGCAAGTACTAAAGTTCAAGGTAAGTAGGCCAACTTATCTTTGAACTTGGAGCTTTAGTGGATTGTGATGCCCGTTGGCATCTTCGTTCTACGACATAATGGCCTGAAGTAGGGAATTCCGGTGTGAAGGGTGTCTGAAGGAGAGACTTCTGACGTGAGAGTGCCTAAAACGTTCAAAAGAACAGGGGTTAGGAGGTCTTCGGAGTGTGTTTCCGGGGAAGGAGCCTACAACGCCCAAGTCAGTATTTGGCAAGTAAAGAGTACAAATGAAGAGCGAAGAGTATAGTTCTCTTGAGAGTTCTGCCCTGTCCCTACCAAGGTCGTTCCCCCAAGTATTCATAGGAGGAGATTGGGAAAAGTCCGTTTGACACAGCTCGCTTAGATCATGACACGTGTCCGGCCAGATGCGGTCCATACCTTCGAGTATGGGGATCTCCAGCTGGCCATAGGCCGTTCTGGCCAGAAGTCAAGGCCGTGGAAGGCTTGTGTGTCAAGAGCGTGTCTGAGGTCTCTATGTCAGAGGCTCCTTAACCATTTTTGTTGTGTTTACAAGACCCCTTCGGTGAAAGAGACCTTTTTAGGATATGAGAGCTTCTAGCCGAGGTTGCCCTAGTTACTCGAAAAGCCCTTCGGCATAGAGGATTCCTTTCGGAGGATGTTTTCCCTTACCGAGGATGGTGAGTCTACTCTTCCCGAAGTTGGTCAAGTCATTTTACCGATGGTGGTAGTGTACCATTTTCCCGAGGGTAGTCCTGTTATTCCCGATGCTTATGGTGGATTACCGAGGTCTAGGGGTCAAGGACTATGGACCCTCTTTTCCTGAGGTTGGTGCTCCCATTCTTCGAGGGTGATGCTCATCTTTTCCGAGGGCGGTGGTTCGTCAGAGCTTGAGAGTTTGGAGGGTAATAGCCCTTTGGCTATCACATGCCTCCCTTGGAAGGCCGAGGTTATATCTTCTGTTATTTGAGCAAATTATGAGAGTCTTTGTGGAAGGTGGTGGTTAGCTCAGTCGTCATGACTGAATTTTTAGCCGAGGTTATCTTCTTTGGAGGGAGTTTCGGCAATATGAGATGCCTTTTCTTAACCGAGGTAGCTCTTCTAGTACTCAAGTGGGTTTCCCAGTTTTTGGCCAAATTTCTGACGTTCCTGAAGTTATTCCGTCAGCCCGAGGTGGATATCCCCTTTCATTGGGCCTATTTCATTTGTCAGTGAGTCGTTACATCTTCTGATTAGACAGACACGTCACTTCAGATAAGGTTGCCTAGGCCTCTATGCTGTTAGGAGGCATGCCCTTGTTTCCTGTGCTGGGTGACACGTGTCATGCGGTAATTGGTTGAAAGTTGCATCGGTTACATCAACCACATCTCTTCGCCTTTGATGGGTAATTATGGCAACGATTCACCTCCGAGGGGTAATTATGGCGACGATTCGCCTGCCCCCTTCAGCCTATACAAACCCTCCTCTTCCTCAGAGTTCTCACTTGCATTCTTTTGCTTTTACTTTTGCTCTCATTTGCTCTTAAGCTTTTCTCCCTTTTTTGTGGTGGTGCTAGCGGTGGAGCGATTTCCAGTGAGTCTTAGCGACGGCGTTCACAAATCCAGACTTTGGCAAAAGCTTTGGTGGGTTCTCCTTTCCGAAATCATTCTTCGGCATTATTTCGTTCTTCTCTTTTCTCCCTTCTGAAGTTAGGTTTCCCTTTTCCAAATATCTTCCCCCATTCCGCTCATGTCCATCCAAACTGTCCCCAAGAGCTGGCTTCCTCTAAATTCTCATCTGAGTTATACCACTTCGGAGAAGTTAACGAAGTGGACAACAAAATTTTTTCTTCATTCTTACTCGGTTATTAGGCTACCCAAACCTGGCCTATTCAATTATATGAATAACTCGGGTGAGGTTATTGTCTTTCGGGCCCAACTGAAGGGCGGACTTCGGTTTCCTCCATGAAAGGTGGTTTGTGACTTCTGCCATTTTCATGGCATAAGCGTAACTTAGCTTCCCCCCAATTCTTATTCCTTTTTCAATGCTTTTCTTTGTATGTGTGGGGCCTTCAATATAGAACCTCACTTCATCTTTTTTATGCAATGTTACAAACTCCATCCTGTCCCAAAGGGTGGTTTTTATTTTTTGCTTCCTCGAGGTTCTGGGACCAAAAAATACACCTTTACCTTCGACACGAGGGACAGTTGGCGGGGTTGGTAGAAGAAGTTCTTCTTCCTGAAGGTAGCTGAGGCTTGGAAGGATGTTCCAACGGAATGGTCATAGGGGACCCTGCCTATAGATGTAGTGGATCCCAGACGGCTACTAAGCCCGAAGTTGGAGGTGAAGTTTGATGACTTCGACAGCCGTATCCACGTAGTCACGGACTGGGACCACGAGGTCCCTCATCGTTCCCTGTACCCCTTTCCCATAAAGTGGAACTTCATGACCGAAGAGGTTCTTCGAGAGTTAGGTGTAGTCAAGGAGCATAAAACTAACCTGGCCATGTCGACACCTACCTTTGGCAGAAAAAAGGTGTTGACATCCAATTTCATCCGGTTATTACTTTTTTTTTAAAAGAAAAATTTTTTAAAAATTTTACTTTAGGGGGCATTTCATTTCGTAGGGTTAGTTAAAATAATAATAATAATAAATAATAAATATAAAAATTAAAAAATATATAATAATAAAAAGGGGAATAAAAAAATGACAAAATTGAGAAGTTTGGGGTAATCTGCAAAAATTGAGAAGTTTGGGAAAAATTTGACAAAATCTTGAAATTCTAGGGAAATCTGGTAATTATGCGCAAGGTTTTGGGCTAAATTGACAAAACAGACAAATTTGGGCTAATTTGTAATTTCACAAAAAATATGGGACCAGACCAGTAATCAGTGAGAGGAGAAGGACTAAAACTGTAATGTTTCCCAAATTATGTTTTAAATCTGTTTTTAATTAAATTTCAATTTTTTTTTAATTAAGGGAATCCGATGCTCCCACTACTATAAATAGGGGTCCAAACCTGCAAAGAAACACACGAAATTAACAAGATTTTAGCTCCTAAGTTAAAAAGGCAAAACTTAGCTTTAGTCGCTGGCCTCTCCTCCATCTTCCCAGAAACTCTAAACCTTTCCTAGCTGCTTCCCCCTACGCCGTCACCCTCTGTCTGCCATCCAACGTTTTCTGGTAAAAAAACAATGACGCTTTGTTTTTTTTTTCCATTTTTCCGTTTCGTCCTTCGCCGTCGCCCTCCCGACACTCCTCCAATGACACCGTCAGCGCTTCCGTCGACGTCCCTTGCTCCCGTCGCCGATGTTCCTCTCCACCGTCTACGCCGAGCTTGCCCGTCGTCCCCGCCGTCGCCGCTCCAGCCACCGACAGATGTCGTCACTCCAGCCACCGCCGTCGACGTTCCCTGCTCCCACCATTGTTGTCCACGAGCTCGTCCTCCCCCGTCGCGACGCTCTCCAAGCACGGACCACCTTAGCCCCTCGCCGCCCTTTCGGCCGCCGTTCTTGCCCCACTCAGGCTCGCCTGCCGCCGACGAGCCCAGCCAAGGCAGCCTCCCCCTCTATCGTCACCGGAGGAACGCTGAATAGAGCGAAACCGTTTCGGCCAAACCGCGACCCGACCCATTTGACCCAGTCAACATTTTTTTGGTATAATTCCCTTTTAATCCTTGATCTTTTTATTTCATTCATTTTAGCTACTAACTTTCTTATTTTGCAGAACTAGCCATTAACAGCAAACTTTTGGATGTTTATTTTTCTTTCTTGTTTTGTTATTTTGTCTTCTTGTTCATTTTTTTGTATGGAAGGTTATACCTCCTACTTTTATGTAGATGGCCAAACGCTCCACTTCATTTAATTTTATTTACTTTCTACACTTTATTATTTCTTTATGTGGATGGCCAAATGCCCCACTTTATTTATTTTTATTTACTTTCTGCATTTTATTATTTTCTGTTATGTAGATAGCCAAGCGCCCCACATTATTTATTTTTTTATTTACTTTCTGCATTTTATTATTTTTTTGTTATGCGGATGGCCAAGCGCCCCATTTTATTTATTTATTTACTTTTTATTTATTTTCTACACCTTATTATTTCTTTATGTGGATGGCCAAATACCCCACTTTATTTACTTTTATTTACTTTCTGCATTTATTATTTTCTGTTATGTGGATGGCTAAGTGTCCCACTTTATTCATTTATTTACTTTTTTATTTACTTTCTAGACTTTATTATTTTTTATGTGGATGGCCAAGTGCATCACTTTATTTATTTTTATTTACTTTTTTCTGCATTTTATTATTTTCTGTCATGTAGATGGCCAAGCGTCCCATTTTATTTATTTATTTACCTTTTTATTTATTTTTTGCACTTTATTTTTTTTTTACGTGGATGGCCAAGTGTCCCACTTTCTTTATTTATTTACTTTTTATTTAATTTCTGCATCTTATTATTTCTTTATGTGGGTGGTTAATCTTACTTACTTTTTTTATTTACCATTTTTTTATATATGGCTGGCCAAGAGCCTTATCTTACTTCCTTATTTATTATTTTTTTTAATTTATTATTTCTATTACGACGAAGCTCCCCCATCTTTTATTTTTCCATTATTCTTATGTTGTTTAGCATTATTGGTTATTTGGAGTGTCGAGTCATTTATTTTTTTTAATTATTATTTTCTTTAAATAACAAAGTCTAGCCTTCTATGCCGTTTATTAAAGTAAATTTAAAAATTCATAACCGGATGATCCAATAAAATCAATGGTTTTGAATAAGTATTTTCTTTTTCTTAAAAAAATATATAATATAAACAAATTTAGGATCCACATTCAGCTGATCTAATGAGATCCATGGATTGGATAATCACTTAAAAAAATCTTTCAAAAAAAACAATAAAAAATAAAATAAAATAAAAAATAATACTAAGATCATTAAAATCCATAATTCGGATAAATTCAGTAGAATTTATGATGTGGATTGATAATTAATTAAAATATTTAATAACAAATAAAAATTAAAATTCATTAAA
This sequence comes from Aquilaria sinensis, assembly GCA_005392925.1. Lineage (NCBI taxonomy): Eukaryota > Viridiplantae > Streptophyta > Magnoliopsida > Malvales > Thymelaeaceae > Aquilaria > Aquilaria sinensis. The sequence continues at coordinate 62,193 of SMDT01000671.1, read as the reverse complement.
TTCCACATCCTGGTAGCTCGATAGATTCCATGGTTTTGGAAATATCAGATTCATTATAAAAATGAATAAAAATCAAGCACCAAGATTTAGAAGTCCATATCCGGGTGATTCGATTAGAATCCATATTTTGAAAATTAACTGAAAATTTTTTAAAGCAAGCAAAACAAAATTAAAATCAACTAAGGTGCCAATTTTTGGCCTTAGAATAAAGTTATTTTAACGTAACCGTACTCCCGAACCGTCGAACTCTCGTAGACCATTTTTAAGGTGTCCAATCGACCTAAGTGAAACCGATTGGTGGCGACTCCCAAAAAACAACATTGCCACAGCTTGGCGACTTCACTGGGAACATGCTAGTCGTGAGTCGAGGCTAAAAGTTGATTTATTTTGTCCTGCTTTGCTTATCTTTGCGTGGATTCATGTGCTGTACTTGCTCATTGTAAGCATGCAATATGTACTGATGACATGAAACTCTATACCTAAGTTTCCTTAATGCAACCGCATTCTTTCAAAGCGGAATTGGTGTTATTGTCCTTGTGAGACCATGGTCTCCATGCCTTCACCGGTTTCAAGTAGCAAAGTAGTGTATTGCCTCTTGAGACGAATAGTCTCTACATGGGCTCACGAAAAGCTACGACCTGAATTTATCCTTTCCTTACATAAACTCTTGTGGGTAAGGAATTGGGCTGTCACTATAATTTAGTGATGGGATTTGGGAACTACCTTCGGCCTTTTTGATAAGCCACCCTATGCATATAGAACTCCCCACTCTACCATAGAACCAATCATAGAATTCCTATGTTTTGTTTTCATCACCATAGGCATAAATTTTTGCATTATTCATATGCTTATATTGCGTAACTTATGACTCTGTATGTTGGTTTTAACTGACTCCACTTTTCCTTGTTGATTTTTTTTTGGCATACTCATATCATTCATTAGGTTAAGTACTCGGTGAAAGCATTATTACCATGGATATTCTTGAATACCTTCCCACTGCTGTTGATGAATCTTGGGATGCCACAATAGTAGAGACCCAACCAGAAGCCATGGAATTTTCTGAAACGGCCCAAAAGCTTTATGGAGATTCTCTAATGTCAAATAGCCATGTGCACCTTAAGGACCAAGTATCAGTCCGTGTGGATCAGAATGATGCAACCGAATTATCAAGAGTATGGGGTAGTTGGAGCTTCGAGGATCGAGAAGCATTCACATCGGCATATGGCCATATTGCTCACCTGCTCAAAATCATTGTAGATACGTCACTCATTCGCGCACTGATACAACATTGGGATCCACACTACCGGTGTTTTTCCTTCAACAAGATGGATCTTGTCCCCACATAGAGGAGTACAACAACCTCTTAGGTTGGTCATCTAAATATCCAGTGGAGACTTACCATCATGACAAAAGAATCAACCCTCATTGAGCCTTGGCTAAACTATTAGATATGCCAGCTGTCGTTTTTCAATCCAAGTTCTTGACAAAGGAGCATCGTAAATATATTAGTTGGAATGACCTGAAGCAACTCATTCACACTCTTCCATAAAAGAATCAAACACATAAGACTTTCACTTTGGCGATATATGGCTTGGTGATATTTCTTAGGATCATCGGATTTATTGAAGGAGAAGTTATCTCACTATTCGAGCAAATCTGCAAGGCTCAAGTGAGTCCAACTCCTGCCATTCTTGCCGAGACCATTAGATCATTAAATTTTTGTAGCCAAAGCGGGGGCAAGTTTATTGGATGTTCTCATCTGCTCACTATATGGATCAAGAACCACTTCCCATGTGACAAAAAGAATTTTGGGAATCACTTTTCAAAGGACTTTATTCCAATTGAAGCCTTTTTGAAAAGTGAATCGATCCACCATGACAGTAAGGAAGGATGGATCAACTACTTCAAGAACATCATCGAGCTGCAAATAGAATGGAGAGCTCCCTGGTCCACATCCACCCGTATCATCTATCGTTGTGGCAATTGCCCATGGGTTCCTCTTATTGGCATATGGGGAGGAACAAGTTATGCCCCGGCACTAGTACAAAAGCAATTTGGGTCCATGCAATTTATCCCCATGACTCATAATTTAAGCAAATTGGAATTCTCACATGAAGACCCAATGTCGAAGAAGTTTACGATGGGTATCTCAATTGCATGGAGAAGGCTTTTTATACTGAAGTCTGGCCCTATTCTTTCTCCCACACATATTGTGAATGGAGAAACAATCGAAGGGAAGGAATAGTGCTGCCCATTGATGCTCCTAGAAAGTTGGCTAAGAAAGAACTCAAGAAGGAGCTAGAAGAAGAGAAAGAGAAGAACAAAAGAATGCTCATTGATGTAGAACAACTCAGCCATAAAACACAACACCTAGAAGAAAAGGTCGAATATCAAAAAAAAGTTATCTCTCAATTAGTTGAAGAAACTGATCAAAGAGAGATGAAGGCAAGATACTGGGAAGATCAATACAGGCTTTCTCAGCATCAAGTGGAGGTGTTTCTGGCTGAAGTTAGGAAAGCCACACATCCAGCTCAACAAATGAGTGAAGAAGCCAAAGAATTGGAGATACTGAGTTGGCCTACCTCATCATCAACCATTCAAAAAATGATGGAGTTTATCACCAAGCCTAGAAAGCAATGTTGTACCTTGGGCCGTTTCTTTTGAGAAATCCTATTTAATAAAAGTAGTTTAAACAATTGTATTGAGATAGTAATGAAGAATTTCCATCGTAGTCCTTCTTTGACCAAGTACCTACCACATTCATGCATGCATGCATTAAATTAATAATTCAAGATCTAATGAATTCCACTTTAAAAAAAAAAAAGGGTAAAGCGAAAATTGGCACTCAACATCGATATTCAACTCAGCTTCAAACAAGACTTATGGCAGAGCAAATGGAAGGACGTCTCACTGATATCGAGTCTAAGATAGAGAGCATGGTCGAGAATATGAGATAATTAATGGAGCTAATCAAGGGGAAAGCTACCCAAATCCCCATTAAAGAGCCACAAGATCCCATTTATCCCCTGGGATTCACCCCGTAACGGATCTCAATTCATGAGAATCTTGTTCAGGATTCAGGTCCGTCCAATAGCATTCACCTGAGACATAATACTGCCTATGAAGAAAAGAAGACACTGTCGAAGGAAGAAGGAGAATCTCAAAAGCTTGAGACAGTAAAGAAGAGGCTTCGGGCCATTGAAGGAGGCACTGTATTTGTATCTCTCTCGATGGACGATCTTTGCTTGGTGCCAAACGTTGTGATTCCCTCAGACTTTAAGGTGCCAGACTTTGTGAAATATGATGGAACAAGTTGCCCCACCACTCACATTACACTATTTCTAAGATAGATACAACCACTCACAAAAGACGAGAAGGTGTGGATAGCACTTTTTCAAGAAAGTCTTACAAAATCAGCACTATAGTGGTATCTAAGTCAAGGTCCAAGAAACATCAAAACATGGAATGACCTCGCTCAGGCTTTCATCAACAACTACGAACATGTCATGGATTTGGCCCCGAATCCCCAAACTCTCCACAATATGGAAAAGAAAAAGCAAGAAACCTTCAAGGAGTACGCTCAAAGATAGAGGGACTTAGTAGCACAAGTTCAGCCACCCATGATGGATAGAGAAATGGTAACTTTATTTGTCCAGACACTGAAGTACCCATACTACGACAAACTTATTGGCAATTCAACAACCAATTTCTCAAACATTGTCATGTCTGGAGAACGAATTGAGCATGGGATTAGGATTGGGAAGATCACTGAATCCTTTAATGATGCCATGAAAAGAGGAGGACCATCCAGAAGAAAGGATGAGAAGGTACAACAAGTAGGACGCGGAAGAGGGATTCCCCTCGTAGGTACTTTGGCTACTATGCGTCGCCTATCTTATCCCACCAATAGGCCTAATAATTATCCTCCCATTAGGCCTAATCAATTACGACCACCTGTTTCGACCCCCCAGTGCCCGCACAAAGACAGAGAAATATTTGCGCCAATTCCTATGACTTACACTAAGTTATATCCAAAGCTCATTGAAAGTCAACTTATCCGCCCAATTCCTACAAAGCCAATGGAACCCCCATATCCAAGGTGGTACGACCCCAACGTAGCTTGCCCATATCATCATGGCGTTGTGCGCCATGGTCTAGAAAATTGCGTAGGTTTGGAACGCATAGTCCAACAGTTAATCAAGTCAAAGTGGTTGGACTTTTCCAATGAACCAAGCGTCACTCACAACCCATTGCTGCCTCATCAAACTAGACCAGTTAATATGATAGAGGAACACGGACTGATAAAGAAGTCAGTCAATGACATTACAACCCCTCTCAAGCATGTGTACTCATGGCTTGTGAAGAAAGGAGTCATCATTAGAAAGCCTTCTTTTGGGCATAAAGAAATCAAAGATGGAGAGCTGTGTGATTTTCATGACAGTAAGGGTCATTCCATCTACGCATGCTCAGAATTCCGTGAGAATCTACAGAGACTTATAGACTCATCCCAACTCAGCATTTTTATGTCAAATAAAGATGTTGATGCAAATGTAATCATAAAAGAGTGAGAAGTCAATGCTAAGCCAAGACCACTAGTCATACCAATTTCAAAACATACTGTCAAGCCTTTAAGGATTCAAGTCCTGACTCCATTCCCTTACAAATCAAATAAGGCTATTCCATGGAAGTATGATTACACCTCCAACATTACATCGACTCCATTAGAGGTTGGGGGCATGACCAGAAGTGGTCGATGTTACTCGCCGGAGCAGATGGACAAGCTCCAACAAGATAAGAACATCACAGACCCAACGTGTTACGGCCCTTCTAGAGGGAGGTAAGGACTTTAGAATTTAGTTTAGAAGTTTAATTTAAGTTTGCCTAGCAAGAATTAAGAAGTTTGCCAAAGTTCACTAAGTTCCAACAAGAATAAAGCTCTGAACTAAGTTCAGGGGCAAAATGGTAATTTTGCACCCTGAATGGCCGGGACGAGTCCCGAGTGTTTTAAAATGAATTTTTAGAACTTAACTTTTAACCTTAACTCAAACTCAGCAAATAGACAAGAATTTAATCAAGAACTGTTAAGTTACAAAGATGGGGGACCTAATTGCACAAAAGTTGAAACCTTGGTGATCTTGGTTGCTAAGTGAGGGTTTAAGAAGGGAAAGAGGGGGAGAAGCTGCCATTAACACGTTCTTAAGCTTCCCTCACTCATTTCTCTCTCAAATTGAACTTGGAATCAAGTGATCTTGGTGTCAAGAGGTGCAATTAAGGGTGAATAAGCTAGGAGGAAGCATTTCCAACCTTGAAATCATGTTTTTGAAGCTTGGAAGGATGTTTTTCTCCATCCCCTATTTTTGAACGAGGTAAGAGTTGTGTTCTTGATTGAATTCTTGGTATTTGGTTGATTTGAAGCTTGGGTTTTGGTTAGGAGGCATGAATTTGATGTTTGGAGCTTTGTTTTTGGATTGGAACTTCTGTAGAACTTTGGGAGCTTGGTTGAACGAAAAGGGGTTTTGATTCTTGCTTGGTTCTTGGAGTTGAGGTAAGGGAGAAGTGTTTTTATGTTCATGGAATGCTATTGGCTTGGAATTGCTTGAGAAATTTGAGTAGTTTTTGGCTAAGGCATTGAGAAACGTTTTGGTGAATTATGGTGGACTAGCGGGATTGAGAGGATTTGTTTGATGTTACTAATACATCATAGCTTAGCTTTTGATAGTTGGTTATGTTCTATGCAACATGTACTATGTGTGTATGAAATTTGGAGGCATTCTATGCATGTTTGATATGTGTGGGAAGTGTCCAAAGTTCATAGCAGCAAAATCAGGGTTTTCTGGGCATTTTGCAGGTTTGGCGACGCGTCGCCAATCCCCACGAGTTCCCACGACGCGTCGCCAATCCAGAAAAATGTTACAGAACGTCGACAACTGTGGCGACGCGTCGCCAAGACAGCATTTGACACCCGGTTTTGTTTTCAGCATAACTTTTCGCTCGGGTGTCCGATTGAGGTGATTCAAGATTCCTCTCGAAACTAAGGGGGAGTACTATCACCTAAATGTTTTAAAAACACTTAAAAAGTCCTAGTTTTAGATTTATGTTAACTCAAAGTGAAGGCAAGTTGTTAAGGAAACTATGTTGCAAATGAACATAATTAGCTATCATTAGCTCAGGTGAGAGGTTTAAAACCCTCGTCGGCCTAGCCGTGCCATAGCCACGAGGCCACGAGGCAAAACCTTGTTCATCTAGTCTACATCAACGAGGCCCTGCGGCCTAGTCTACAAAGTCCCACCATAATTCCCCTGCATAACAACTAGGTGAGAGGTTTTATGATTGTTTGTGGCTTGCTAAGGTTCGCCCTTGGGCCGAGTGCCAGGTTGCTAAGTAGTTGCGCTTGGCCTGGTAAGGAGGACTACTTGAGGAGAGGTCTACGGACCTGGTTATATGCATATATACTAGTACCCTCATGCTGTGTGAGCTCGCAGCCAGAGTCCTAGGTTTTTCTTGCAGGTACATTGAAGACCCCTTACTGAGAATTGTTGAATTCTCACTCCCTGTTTGTTATGCAGAGCCTGAAGTTGCTGGACCGGATAATCGTTGAGGATTATCACGGTAGTACCTTTTTGGTGTGTAAAGGTAAGGTAGTTGAGAAACCTTGAGTTTCTAGTTTACCTAAGTGCTCAGTTGGGTTGTTGGTCAGGTTGCAGTACTAACTAGTTTCTTCCTTTGGCTGCAGAGCCTAGTAGCACTTGGCAGAGGATTTGTGAGACTCGCCACTAGGACGGGTGTCCAAAGTGGGAGCTAGGGTAAAGAGATCTCAGCAAAGTCTTGTATTTTGATACAGTACTTTCTTTTGCCTCCATAATCTATGTTATAAAGAGTCCTTGACTCAGGATTGTTCTTGGGTGGGAGCATTAGTTACTTCATTGTATGAATGCTTTCATGAGTTGTTTATGTGTAGTTAACCACACAAATGTTGATTTTGATATGCTTTGGCAGTTTGTGTATATTTGTGCAGAAATTACTCGGCCGAGTTCTTGTTTTAATCTTTTATGGTTTTAATAAACCAAGTCAAAGCATAAGAGCATACATATTGCATTTCTAGGTTAATCAACTAGTAGCATCGGATTTAATCCACACACATACTCAGCTAGCCAATTACAATCCACCGTGAGACATACGCTCACAGGGTATCCCGGGCAGGGGCACGGGGGATCGTGTCAGTGTTTTTGGTATCAGAGCTAAGGGTTTATTTCATAGATATTGGAGGCTTAGACTGAGATCTAGTTGGAAAAGTCCAAGTGCTAGGAAGTTAGTATTGACCAACATCTGGGGATTGTTGTCTGGCTGTGGTTGCAGGTTACCATGGTTGACACTAGGTCGGGAGCATCAAGGGGAACTAGAGAACCTGGTGAGGGTTCTAAGAACCTGGTGAGGGTTCTAGTGACCCGGTTGTGGTGAGGCTGGATGAGATATCCAGGGTGCTACAGGGGTTGACAGAGACTATGGCTCAGGTGGCACAGGGTATGAATACCCTTGTGACAGAGATGTTCAGAGATTATGAGGACAGGGGTGCTGTCCAGGAGGAGGATGAACCACAACAGGAGCAGGAAAGGCATGCTGAGCCACAGCAAGTGCCTAGAGCTCAAGAACGCCGAAATCAAGTTCATGAGGAGGAAAGGGAACCAGAGATGATGGAGGCTCCAAGGAGGGGAGACACTCCACATCAAATGAGATTATTGGAGAAGTTCAAGACTGTTGATCCACCTAGCTTTGATGGGACCGGAGATCCTGACAGAGCAGAGGATTGGTTGTCCATTATTAACAGACTCTTCACTTGTGGTGGTTATGAGTCAGAGCAGAGGATGGTTTTGGTACCATTCTTTCTGAGAGGGAGAGCCAGTCTTTGGTGCGATGACGTGATGGAGTTGCTGAGGGAAAGTAATGGCACTCGTCCAGAGCACAAGAAAAAGGTGCTCAAGTGGTCAGACTTCGAGAAGAAGTTCAGACAGGAGTATATCAGTGAAGCTGCACAGGATCAGAGGAGGATCCAGTTTAAGAATCTGACTCAGGGGGAGATGTCAGTACGGGAGTATGAGCAGCGCTACAATTCACTTATCTGGTATGCTCTGTACATGTTGGGTAATGATGAGCTGAAAGCTAAGAAGTTTTCCTAGGGTTTGAAACCTGTATTCAGGAGGTATATGGCGACCGTTAATATCAGAAGCTATCGCCAGGTGGTTCAGAAGGCATTGGCCTTGGAAAGGGAATTTGAGGATTTCAGAGCACCTATGAAAAAGGTGGAAGCTGGACCATCCAACTTGGGAAAAAGTGCTGCGAAGCGACCGATGGTGGGGAACCAGGATCCGTTTAAGAGGAGGAGGACAGGTTTATGTCCAAGGTACAGACGGTTTCATGGTGGCAGACCGTGTACACTAGGTACAGATACCTGTAATATATGTGGCTAGAGAGGGCATTGGGCAAGGGACTGCCCAAGAGTTCGACCTACGACAGGACCGCCTCGGACTTTACCTCCAGTATCGCTTGCCATTGGGAATCGGCCTGGTGTGGCCGCAGTAGCAGAAGAGCCGAGATTTTTCGCCCTGATGAGTTAGGTGGCCAAAGAACCGCCCGCCATTCGAGGTAATTTTACTTTTCAGAATGGTAGTGTTAGAGTGCTTTTCGATACGGGAGCTACTCTTTCAGTGATATCTTCTGCCTTGGTAGATAAGCTTAATTTGCAGCGTGAAATTTCGGGTGAGTTAAGACTCATCAGGACTGCAGGGAGGGGTTTTATTGTGACCAATGAAGTGGTTACTAGGTATCCCTTGCAGTTAGGTGATCATGATTTTTGTTGTGAGTTATGGGTGATTGAGTTAAGATCATATGATCTGGTGTTGGGAATGGACTGGTTGAGTAAGCATAAGGCACAAATTGACTATGCGAATCACTCAGTTGACATTATTGATGCTCAGGGAGCTAGAGTGACTTGCACAGGAGGGTTGGCATCTAGTGCTAAGAGTTTACACCTTAGACTTATAGATACCATTCCTGTTGTTGGTGAAGAAGAGTATTATTCGTTGAATGAAGTGGCTATAGAAGAGGAATTGGAGAAAATTCCTGTAGCTAATCAGTTCCCTGAGGTGTTTCCAGTGGAGTTACCTGGGTTACCACCTAGGAGGGATACTGAGTTTGCTATCCATCTGCAACCAGGGGTTGAGCCTATTTCAGTACCACCTTATAGGATGTCAGCTCCTGAGATGGATGAATTGAAGAAGCAGTTGGAGGAACTGCTAAGGAAAGGTTTCATAAGACCGAGTGTATCACCATGGGGAGCTCCAGTGTTATTTGTGAAGAAGAAAGCTGGAACTTTCAGGTTGTGCATCGATTACAGGAAGTTGAATGCAGTGACAGTTAAGAATAAGTATCCACTTCCTAGAATTGATGATTTGTTTGACAGACTCAGAGGAGCGAGAGTGTTTTCCAGGATTGATCTTCGGTCTGGGTATTTTCAGATCAGAGTTAAGGAGGAAGACATTCCGAAGACTGCCTTCAGGATAAGGTACGGACATTATGAGTATACGGTTATGCCTTTCAGTATGACTAATGCTCCAGCAGTGTTTATGGAAGCTTTGAATCGGATCTTTAAGCCATTTCTGGATCAGTTTGTTGAGGTCTTCATCGATGATATTCTGGTTTATTCACAGTCTACAGTAGAGCATGAGGAGCACCTTAGAACAGTTTTGCAAGTGCTGAAGAATAATCAGTACTACGCAAAATTGTCTAAGTGTGAGTTTTGGTCTGAGAGGATTCAGTTTTTGGGGCATATCATCAGTGGTCAGGGTTTGTCAGTTGATCCTGAAAAAGTTCAAGCAGTAGTTGATTGGAAGAGACTGACTACAGTTACAGAGGTCAGGAGTCTCTTGGGTTTAGCAGGTTACTACAAATGCTTCATAGAGAAATTTTCCGTGATAGCTACACCGTTGACAGCATTGACCAAGAAAACTCTGAAGTTTGAGTGGACACCGTTGTGTGAAGAAGCTTACATGAAGTTGAAGGAAAATTTGACTAGTACACCTATACTTGTCTTGCCAGATCCGGACAGAGCCTTTACAGTTTATACAGATGCATCAGGTTCAGGACTGGGCTGTGTGTTGATGCAAGACAGTTAGGTGATTGCTTATGGTTCGAGACAGCTGAGGCCTAATGAGTTGAACTATCCTGTTCATGATCTTGAGCTTGCAGTAGTGATTTTTGCACTGAAGTTGTGGAGGCATTATTTGATGGGAAGGTCGTTCAGAATCTTCACCGATCACAAGAGTTTGAAATATTTATTTACCCAGAAGGATCTGAACATGAGACAGCGGCGATGGATTGAATATATCAAAGATTATGATTGTTCGATCGAATACTGCGCTGGTAAAGGAAATGTGGTAGCAGATGCTTTAAGTCGGAAGTACACAGGAGTGATCTTATCCAAGGATCAGGCTACGGACTCCTCTGAAGGAGTATTGAGGGACTGTTTCTTAGCTTTGCATGAATTATGGCAAAGTCGAGAAAAATCCCTAGTTTACGTTTTGGAAGTTCAGTCAGCTTGGTTAGTCAGAGTTAGAGAAGCTCAGTTAAAAGATCCATTATTGAAGAAGATTTCAGGTGAAGCTAAGTCTGGTACTTTGAAGAAGGAATTAAGATACAGAGATGGAATACTGCATTATGGTGATTGACTCTATGTACCGAATGTTGAGGGACTTAGGCAGCAAGTCCTACAGGAGGCACATAGCAGAGCTTTGAGTATCCAGCCTGGTGTTAGTAAGATGTATCAAGATCTGAAGACATATTTTTGGTGGCCAGGATTGAAGAGAGATGTACGAGGACATGTGGCAAAGTGTTTGACATGTCAGGTGGTGAAAGCTGAACATCAGAAACCAGCAGGCACACTACAGAGTCTATCTCTGCCAGTGAGGAAGTGGGGATCCGTTACTATGGATTTCCTAGTGGGGCTACCGACTACCCGGAGTCAGCATGATGATATATGGGTAGTGGTTGATAGATTGACGAAGTCGACACACTTTATACCGATCAGAGCCACCTACACATTGTAGAAGTTGGCTCAGTTGTATCTCAGGGAGATTGTGAGACTCTATGGGATACCGGATCAGATCATATCAGACAGAGATCCACGATTTACATCACGGTTCTGGAATGCTTTTCAAGAAGCATTGGGCAGTAAAGTTAGCCTCAGTACTGCTTTTCATCCACAGACTGACGGGCAATCCGAGAGGGTGATTCAGACTTTGGAGGACATGTTACGCATGTGTGTCATTGACTTTAGAGGTGATTGGGATCAGCACTTACCACTGATCAAGTTTGCCTATAATAACAGTCATCAATCTGTTATTGGAATGGCGCCCTATGAAGCTTTGCATGGGAGACGGTGTATGACACCTCATTGTTGGGCAGATCCAGCAGACAGAGTAGTCATTGGACCTGAAATCATAGCTGACACAACAGCTAAGATTAAGTTGATTCAGCAAAGGATCAAGACCGCCAATGACTGGCAGACTAAGTATGCGAACTTGAGAAGAAGAGATTTAAGTTTTGAAGTTGGTGATAAGGTGCTTTTGAAAGTGTCGCCCATGAGAGGAGTTAGTCGTTTTGGGCAGAGGGGCAAGTTAGCTCCTAGGTTTATTGGACCTTATGAAGTGTTGGAAAAAGTCGGAAAAGTTGCTTATCGGTTGGCATTAGCACCTAACTTATCTCAGGTGCATAACGTATTTCACGTTAGTCTACTCAGGAAGTGCACAGTGGAACTGGGACAGGTAGTAAATCCTTCAGTAATACCTATTCAGGAGGACTTGACCTACGAGGAGAAACCAGTGCAGATATTGGATAGGCAAGTCAAGAAACTGCGGACTAAGTGGATTCCGATGGTTAAGATCCTTTGGTCTAACCATAGTGAGGAGGAAGCTACCTGGGAGACGGAGCAGGATATGCTGAAAAGGTATCCAAGTGTTTTTCCAGAGTTGCAATAGGAATTTGGGGGACCAAATTCAAGAAGGAGGGGAGAATGTTATGGCCCTTCTAGTAGGACGTGCAGTTGAGGAAGGTAAAGAGTTTTGAATTAAGTTTAGAAGTTTAATTTAAGTTTACTTAGCAAGAATAAAGAAGTTTGCCGAAGTTCACTAAGTTCCGACAAGAATAAAGCTCTGAACTAAGTTCAGGGGCAAAATGGTAATTTTGCACCCTGAGTGGCCGGGACGAGTCCCGAGTGTTTTAAAATGAATTTTTAGAACTTAACTCTTAACCTTAACTCAAACTTGACAAATAGACAAGATTTTAATCAAGAACCGTTAAGTTACAAAGATGGGGGACTAAATTGCACTTAACTTGAAACCTTGGTGGTTTGAGGGGTTAAGTGAGGGTTTAAGAAGAGGAAAGAAGGGTTTGGAGCTGCCATAACCCGTTTTCCAGCTTCCCTCACTCATTTCTCTCTCAAATTAAGCTTGGAATCAAGTGATTTTGGTGCCAAAAGGTGCAATTTGAAGTATATAAGCTTGGAGAAGTGTTCTGGAAGCTTGAAATCACGTTTTTGGAGCTTGGAGGGACATTTTCTCCATCCCCTATTTTTAAACGAGGTATGAGATTGTGTTCTTGATTGAATTCTTGGTTTTTGTTGGATTTGAAGCTTGGGTTTTGGTTAGAGAAGCTAGTTTTGATGTTTAGAGCTTTGTTTTTGGTTTGGTTTTATGTAGAACTTTGGGAGCTTGGTTGAGGGAGGAGATGCTTGAATTGTTGCTTGTTCTTGGAGTTAAGGTAAGGGAGAAAGTGTTTTTAAGTTGTTGGATTGCTTTTGGATTGAAATGGATTGAGAAAGTTGAGTAATTTTTGGTTATGGTATTGAGAAACGTTTTGGTGAATTATGGTGGACCAGTTATGTTCGAAGGATTGGTTTGATGTTTCTAATGCATCATAGTTTAGCTTTGATAGATGGTTTTGTTCCTTGCAACATGTACTTCATGTGTATGAAATTTGGTAACTTTTGATGCATGTTTGCTATATGTATTTGGTTGCCAAAGTTCATAGCAGCAAAAGCGCCAAATTCTGCATTTTGCAGAATTGGCGACGCGGCGCCAATTCAACCCGACGATTGGCGACGCGTCGCCAATTCAGTTTTCGGTACACAGAACGTTTGTTCGTCGGCGACGCGTCGCCAATTCCTCTTTGCCTTTGGCGACGCGGCGCCAACTCAGAAAAATGGAAAGTTTGACTTTTTGCTGCGTTGACCCGACCGAGACTACGGAAGGTTCTTAGCGTGCCTAAGGGTCCGAGGATCCCGATGGTACTCCGAGACTTCCGAAAGTCCCACCGGAAGTATGAGTTTTCTTGAGTTGTTTGAGGTAAGTAAGTTGCTTAGGCAACAAGTAAGAAAACAAATGTTGCAATTGAACTTAATTAGCTATCAATAGCTCAGGTGAGAGGTTTAGAACCCTCGTCGGCCTAGCCGTGCCGGAGCCACGAGGCCACGAGGCGAAACCTTGTTCATCTAGTTTACATCAAAGAGGCCCTGCGGCCTAGTCTACAAGTCCCGCCATAATTCCCCTGCATAACAACTAGGTGAGAGGTTTTATGATTGTTTGGGGCTTGCTAAGGTTCGCCCTTGAGCCATATGTCAGGTTGCTAAGTGATTGCGCTTGGCCTGATACAGAGGACTACTTGAGGAGAGGTCTACAGACCTAGTATATATATATAGACTAGTACCCTCATGCTGTGTGAGCTCGCAGCCAGAGTCCTAGCTTTTCTTGCAGGTACATCGAAGACCCTTACTGAGAATGTTGAATTCTCACTCCCTGTTTGTTATGCAGAGTCTGGAGTAGCAGGACCGGATAATCGCTGAGGATTATCGCGGTAGTACCTTTTTGTTTGTAAAGGTACGGTAGTTGAGAAACTTTAAGTTTCTAGCTTGCTTAAGTGTTTAGTTGGTCTGTTGGTCAGGCTGTGGTACTAACTTGCTTCTTCCTTTGGCTGCAGAGCCTAGTAGCACTTGGCAGAGGACTTGTGAGACTCGCCACTGGGACAGGAGTCCAAAGTGGGAGTTAGGGTAAAAGATCTCAGCAAAGTCTTGTATTTTGATACAGTACTTTTTTTTGCCTCCAGTATTTATGTTATAAAGAGTCCTTGACTCAGGATTGTTCTCTGGGTGAGAGCATTAGTTACTTATGTATAAATGCTTTCACGAGCGGTGTATGTGTAGTTAACCACACAAATGTTGATTTTAATATGCTTTGGCAGTTTATATATATTATGCATAAATTACTTAGCCGGCTAAATGTTTTATGGTTTTAATAAACCAAGTCAAAGCATAAGTGCATACATATTGCATTTCTAGGTTAATCAACTAGTAGCATTGGATTTAATCCACACACATAACCAGCTAGCCAATTACAATCCACCGTGAGACAAACGCTCACAGGGTATCCCGGGCAGAGGCACGGGGGATCGTGTCACAACGAACGGGCCTATTAGCATAAATACATCAGAAGAGCAAGGGGTGCCTCGAGTGGTAACAGATGAACAAGCTGGCGAGTTTCTCAAACTCATAAAACAAAGTGAGTATAGTATCATGCAGCAATTAAATCGCCTACCAGCAAAGATTTCCATACTCTCACTACTCTTAAGTTCTGACGCTCATCGAGAAACCCTCCTTAAAGTTTTGAACAATGCCTATGTTGATCAAGATATTTCTGTGAATAATTTTGGTCACCTCGTCAACAACATCACGACACAGAATCTTATCACATTCACTGATGACGAAATACCAGCAGAAGGAAGAGGTCACTCTAAGGCTCTGCATATTTCGACTAAATACAAAGATTGGATTATGGCTAGAGTCCTTATTGACAATGGGTCAGCTCTAAATGTAATGCCACTCGAAACCTTACATAAGCTCGGTATAGACCCATCATACCTCAACAACAGTCACATTATCGTTCGAGCATTTGACGGGACGAGAAGGGACGTTGTTGGAGAGATAGAGCTGCCGATAGAGATCGGCCCCTGTGTCTTCCATATCACATTCCAAGTTATGGACATTAAGCCTTCTTATAGTTTTCTATTAGGAAGACCATGGATCCATATGGCCGGGGCAATTCCCTCTTCATTACATCAAAAACTGAAATTCATCATTGAAGGAAAATTAATAACAGTCTTTGCTGAAGAAGACATTCTGCTATCTAGACCTATGGACGTTCAGTATGTCGAGGTCAACGAAGATGTGCCTGATTGCTCCTTCAGGTCTTTTGAAATTGTTAATGCTACCTATATTGATGAATATGGAGAAGAACCCATGCCTAACATTTTCAAAATGAGTCGCATGATTGCAAAACTCATAATGAAAGGAGGATACTCACCGGGGTTAGGTCTGGGACAAGGTTTGCAAGGAATCTTAGAGATATTGAAAATCTCTGCAAATGAAGGGAAATACGGCCTAGGTTTCATACCGACAAGGCAAGATAAAATGAAGACGATAGCTGAAAAGAGAGAAAAGAGGATTGCACGGCTAAAAGGACATGCCCCAGAGAGAAGAAATTTGGATATCCCTGACATCACTGAAACATTCGTGAGTGGTGGCTTGATTCCGAGAAATGACAATGAAGGCGCGCTGACCATCAGCATCGACAAATCTTTTGAATATCTCTCGATTCAGGCAATAACCAGTGATTCACCTGAAAATGAGGAGCTCATTCAACCCTGTAGCCCACGGGATGTGCTGAACAATTGGGAGGCGATAGAACTGCCTGTTGTAATCGAGAGCTTTTCAAAGTAATCTAATAGTAAAAACCTCCTAAAGAAAGGTTCAATCAATAGGGTGTAGTCTTTGCTTAAGTGAACCTTTTAGTTAACGCTGTTCATTCCAATAAAGTTGTGATTTATGCACATTATAAATAATACACCAATTTGCATTCATCTCATTCTCACCATTTTCTCTTCTATCTTTTCTCTCTAGCTAATGCAGACCTGAAACTCTCTTTAATGACAATGAAAGAATGAACATTGATAATCCTGTAAACACTGCTGACTCGGATGATGAAGATCTTCAAATATCTCCTGAGTTATTAAAATTGATCGAGCAGGATCAAAAAGAAAGAGCAACAAGTCAGGAACCAACTGAGACATTTAACTTGGGAGACAATCAGGATGTAAAAGAACTTAAGATTGGTACTCTGTTTCCTCCTGAAGAGAAAGAAGAACTAATACACTTATTGAGGGAATATGTAGACGTATTTGCTTGGTCATACCAAGATATACCCGGCTTAACCTCGGACATAGAACTACACAAAATACCATTGAAGCCTGGGGCGAAGCCCGTTAGACAGAAGCTACGAAGATTGAAGTCGGACCTGATCTTGAAAATAAAAGATGAGATTCGAAAGCTATGGGATGCGGGATTCTTTGGAGTCGCTGAATATACAAAATGGGTTGTCAACATAGTTCCAGTTGAAAAGAAAGAGAGTGGGAGGCTAAGAGTTTGTCAGGACTACCGGCCTTTGAGCAAGGCTAGCCCTAAAGATAACTTCCCACTTCCTCACTGATAGCCGAAGTGCCCATCACCTTCCAAACCCACAAGCTTGGACAAGGTACCAACCTCGGAAGAGAAACCACCTGCTACTGAAAGGATGTTCGACCCCCCCAAATTCGACCTCGACAGTTCTACGTTCCAGGAAACAACAGTGCCAACCTCGCGAGGATGATCAAACCATCCTCGAAAATAGGGAGTACTCTTGAGGAAGACCACCCTCGGGCAATATACTCCTGCGATACTAAAAGTGACTTTGGGGGACAAGCCCTTGTTCGAAGAGGTCTCTTCTACCAAGGGGACCTCTGGAATACGGCAGGAGTAATTAAGGAGCCTCTGACACATCCCCGACACGCTGCCCCCAGACATGCTCTGACACGCCGCCTACAAAAATACTATAGTACGCCACCCTCGGGTTGCCTAGGCCCCTGGCCAGACGGCCTATGGTCGGCTAGATGTTCACCTTTTCCTCGAAGATGTGGATCACATCCCACCGAACACATGTCATGATCTAGGCCGGTCGCGTAAGGAGAACTACTAATGTTTGCCCCTCTATAAATACTTGGTAAGCACCCCAGGTAAGGGGCAAGGCACCAGACACCATACTTTTCCACTTTCTACTACCTCCACATCTCCTAAACACTGACTTGGGCATCGGAGGCTCCTCCCCAGGAAAAGACTCCGGGGACCTCCTAACCTCTGTCTTCTGAGCTTTTCAGGTGACCTCTCCTGGGAAAGCTCCACTTTAGGCGCTCCTCCTCACAGGAAGTCCCCCTCGCTTTTACCATGTCACACAACGAAGATGCTACCGGGCATCATTTGGCGCCGTTTGTGGGATATCACCCCCAGGTTGCCGTCGTTGAAACTCGGCATTCCAAGGACAAGGGGCTTCCGAAGCACCCGTCCCCTCCAGAAGGTCAGCCGGTAACTAAACAAACTGCAGTAGGGACTTCTTTGCTGGAGGATGAGTGCCCCCTGACCATCACCATGAGCTTCCTACGTGAATTCCAACGCTCCGTTGTGGCCAAAATTACACAGCAGCTAGACCGGAGATGGCCACACTTAGCCTCAGGCCGAAGGCCACCTTCGCCGGTACCTCACCGAGAAAAGAGTCCTAGATCAACGCATAGGAGCTCGGGAAGCGGGGATCAACGTGACGAATCCTCGATGGAAAACGTGCCCCTTGGGACGCGACCCACGGAAGAAACAGGGTCAAAATGACCCCAAACTCCCCGCCGAAGGAGTTCTTCACCTGAGGAAAAGTCGCCATCCCCTCGACACCGAAGTCAGTCCCCAAAAAGGAGGCGTCGATCTCCGTTTCCGGAGACCTTCAGGCAGCAGGAAGAAGAGCCCAGTGCCACACTCCTTGTGGAGAAAATCTTAAAAAGGCTAGAAAGGGTGGAGAGGCAGGTGACTCGGAAGCCTGTCTGGGCTAGACTATCTGAAACCTTCAATGGAGACGAGTCACCATTTACTCGAGCAGTGGTCGAAGCACCTATGCCTAGTGACTTCCGCGTACCTCGGCTGGAGACCTACGACGGTCGGACCGACCCCCATGCTCACTTGAGCAAATACAAGCGCAGTATGGTGTTGCACGGTGCTGACGATGCAACCTTGTGCAAATGCTTTGAGGTCACTCTCACCGGGCCAGCAAGGACGTGGTATAAGTCATTGGCTCCAGGAACCATTATGGAGTTCCAAGAGTTATCTACTGCCTTCACACAGCAGTTCATCGGAAGCCAGCCCACAGCGAAGATGCCAGTCCAGATGTTTGACATAGCGCAGAGAAATGGAGAAACTATCCGCGACTATGTCGAAAGGTTCAATAGGGAAGCCTTGAGTGTTCCAGACTTCAGACCAGAGATACGTATCCTGGCCATGACACGAGGACTTTGGAGAGACTCTCAGTTGTTCTATGAGTTTTCCAAGGATCCCCCCGATACCCTGGGTGAATTCTACCGAAGGGCCGAACAGCATATGACTATTGAAGAGTTGAGGATGGGAGGCCCAAGGACGGACCACATTCATGCCGAAGGGACGAGCCAGCAAACTCGCTACCCAATCGAATCGGGGGGACGACCTCGGAAGCCTAAGGGAAGGAAACCACTGGCTTTCACTCATCTGAACTCCACAAGGACAAGCATCCTTATGGCAATGGAAAGGCAAGGAACCCAGATCCAACCACCAAAGGCCATGACCTCGAACAACAAAAGAAACATGAAAAAGTTCTGCCAATTCCATCAGGACCACGGGCACGATATCGAGGACTACTACCAGCTGAAGAAATACATTGAATCCCTGATAAAGCAAGGACAACTCCGACGTTACTTGCACATGCCCTCCCCAAAAGGAAGAAGAGAGGAGGAGGGGAAGGGAGATGAGGAGGAGTATGACTCCGACAGACGCCGGAACCGAAGTCCAAGAAGGCGCCCACCACCTCCGGCTGGGGTGATACAAATGATCACGACAGGACTGCCATCGGCAGAAAGGAAAAGAAAGGCCAGGGAAATTTCGGTAATGGAATATGGAAACCCATCAAAAAAGCTTTCTCAGAAAGATGGGTCCACCGTCATATTTCCCCATGATGATCCGCTACTGGTCATGGCCAGAATAGGAAGCTGGGACGTCAAGAGAGTATTGATTGATGATGGTTCAAATACAGACCTCCTATTTTCACACCTGCTACCAAGCCTGGGCATATCAAAGAGCGACCTCAAGACCGTCACTTCTCCTACCTTTGGAGTAGGACCCGCCGAGCTCCCCGTTCTCGGCTGGGTTGACCTCCCCCTAATGCTGAGAGGGACTTCGGTGGACGGCCAAGACAAGTCGTTTGCCTCCGTAATGATAGGGTTCATCGTCATAGATGTCCCTTCATCATATAACGCCATTCTTGGAAGGCAAACACAAGGGAACCTTCACATCCATCCAGATGTGAAGTACTTGACTGTCACCTTCGCCACTAAAGATGGAGATGCCGAGATCTTCATCGACCAGGCGGAGGTAAGAAAGGTATTCGTTAAGGCGAGGAAAGCTCCAATGACAAACTACACACAAACCATGGGGATGAAGGACGTACCCGCAGAAGAATCAAAAGGGAAAGGAACAAAGGATTCTGAAAAGATAGAAACAGAAGAAATAGAGCTTGTCCCAGGCCGAAGTACTAGAATAGGAAAAAAATTGGCCGAATGAGACAAGGAAAAACTTGTATCTTTCCTACTATTGAATAAAGATATGTTTGCCTACTCGCCGAAAGACATGCCAGGGGTAGACCCTCGCATAATACAGCATAGCCTTAAAGTGAGCCCAGAAGCAAAGCCTGTTCACCAAAAAAAGAGAAGCTTTTCGGCACACAAAAACAACTTCATCAAAATCGAAGTCCAGTACTTAATGGATGCAGGTGTAATCAAAGAGGTCAAGTACCCCGAATGGCTAAGTAACGTGGTTATTGCCACAAAAGAAGGGAGCAACAAACTCTGAATGTGCATCGACTTCCGAAACTTAAATGATGCTTGCCCTAAAGATTCGTATCCTCTCCCGCCAATAGATCAATTGGTAGACTTGACTGCTGAGTATGGACTCCTAAGCTTCCTTGACGCTTTTAGTGGATATCATCAAATCAGGATGGATCCCGAAGATGAGGAAAAAACTGCCTTCATCACTGAAGTCGGTACATATTGCTGTGTCAGGATGCCCTTTGGGCTCAAGAACGCTGGAGCCACATAATATAGGCTGATGAAGAAGGTCTTTAAAGACCAAATAGGGAGAAACATGGAAGTCTACGTAGATGACATGATAGTCAAGAGCAAGCTGCCCATCAATCATATCACAGATTTGGCAAAAAATTTCCACCAACTTAGGGCATTTGGAATACGCCTTAATCTGGAAAAGTAAGTCTTCGGCATAAGTTCAGGCAAGTTCCTCGAGTTCATGGTATCAGAAAGAGGTATCGATGCCAACCCGGAAAAAGTCAAAGCACTACTCAAATTTCGAACTCCCGTTACAACAAAGAATGTCCAAAGGCTTACGGGAAGAATAACCTCCCTTAGCATATTCATTTCCATGTATGGGGACCGCTGCCGAGCATTTTTAAAGTCCTCACCAAAGCAGCAAAAAACGGTGGCAACCTCGGAGATGGTGGACATCCTTGGAACGAGGAGTGCCAAAAGGCCTAGGAAGAACTCAAGGTCTATCTAGCTCGCCTACCCACTCTTCGGCAACCACGAGAGGGAGAGCCTCTCGTATTGTACCTCACGGTCATAGAAAAAGCACTAAGCTCGGTTCCCATAAAAGAAGAGGGGGCGGAGCAATGGCCAGTGCACGACGTGAGCAAGTCCCTGCATGGCGCCGAAGTCAGGTATCCCCTGCTACAAAAGGCTATTTATGCCCTGGTGTTAGCAAGCAGGAGACTGTGTCCATACTTCCAAGGACACCCCGTTATTATCTGAAGTAACCTACCTCTTCGGGATGTCATGAAAAAAGTGGATCATTCGGGGAGACTTTCCAAGTGGTGCATAGAGCTTGGTGAGTATGATATTACTTATGAACCAAGGAAAATAATAAAGGCCCAAGCTCTAGCAGACTTCATTGCTTAAGTGCCAATTGCCGAAGGTGAACAATTGGACCTCGGCAAAATTGAACCAGAGTGGACTCTATTTGTGGATGGTGCCTCCGGTTCCGAGCACCAAGGAGCTGGAGTAATCATTCGCGGCCCCGAAGGCCTGGAAGTCATGAAATCCATCAAATTTAGGTTTAATGTCACCAACAATATGGTAGAATACGAAGCTCTCATAGCAGGATTACGCCTGGCTAGGAAGATTGGTGTGAGAAATCTAAAAGCCCACAGTGACTCCCAACTGGTGGTACGACAAATAGCAGGAGACTATAGTGCAAAGGACCCAACTTTGTCAAAATATCATGAGTGCGTATCAAAGCTCATCCAGGAGTTCGACACAGTACATATTGAAAATGTACCCCACCGAGACAACACCAAAGCGGATAGCTTGGCAAAATCAAAAAGGTTCATCGAAGTGTTAAGCCACCCGAACATAACAACACCGAACATAACAACCTCGGGAAAAGGGTGGAAAGACCCTATAAAGAGGTATCTTGTGACCGAAGAGCTCCCCGCGGACCTTCACGAGGCAGCGAAGGTGCGAAGGCGTTCGGGACGATATTTTCTAATTGGGGAAGAATTATACCGACAGGGGTACGCAAATCCGTTGCAAAGGTGTGTCAGTGAAGAGGATGCTAGAATGATTCTCAAAGAGGTCCATGAGGGGGCTTGTGGTTCCCATATCGGAACTGACCTTTGGCGGGAGTAATACTCCGCCAAGGGTACTTCTGGCCCACCTTAAGAAAGGACGCAAGGCAGTTTGTCCAGAAGTGTCACAATTGCCAAAGACACGCCACTATCCAAAGACTCCCCTCGGAATTAATAACTTCAGCAGATTTCCCTTGTCCCTTTGTAGTGTGGGGCATAGATATCATTAGGCCGCTCCTGACAGCACCCGGAGGAGTAAAGTTCTGTGTAGTGGCAGTGGACTACTTCACTAAATGGGTCGAGGTAGAACCCCTAGCAACTATTTCAGCAAAAGATATGCAAAAATTTTTCTGGAAAAACATGATATGTAGGTTCGGTATACCGAGGGTGATAGAGGCCGATAATGGTTCCCAATTTACAGACAAGAGGTTCCAAGAATTCATCACCAACCTCGGAATAAAAATGCACTTTGCCCAGTAGCTCATCCCCAGAGCAACGGACAAGTAGAAGTATCCAACAGAACCATAAAAGAGGGTCTGAGAAAAAGGTTGGGAGAAGCAAAGGGAAAATGGCCATCAGAACTTCCTAGTGTGCTCTGGAGTTATCGAACAACGCCCCGAAGGGCTACGGGGGAAATGCCTTTTTTGCTCGTCTTCGGCATAGAAGCCATCATCCCTGTCGAAGTGGTTCAACCATCATTCAGGGTACAAGTGTTCGACGAAGGAGGAAACAACCTTGGTTTGAGAACCAAGCTTGACCTAATTAACGAACACAGAGAACTGGCTGAACTCAGAAGGAAGGCCTTTCAACAAAGAGTGGCTGCAGCCACAAACCTGCATGTTAGACCGAAAGGGATAAAGAAAGGGGACCTCATTCTCCGAAAGGCCGAGTTTGAACCTCGAAAACCGATGCATGGAGTACTCTGTGCCAACTGGGAAGGACCCTATTTGGTCCTGGATGAGGTTCGAAAAGGAGTTTTCAAGCTGGGTAACTCCGAAGGTGGAGAACTGAAAAATACATGGCATTCAGACGCCTTGAAAAAATTTTATACTTAGAATCTCAATAAAATATACAAGTGAGAAAAATTTTGTCAGTATAGAACTTTTCCCTTCACCAAAGAGCTCACGCTGAACAAGGATTAATTCCAAAGGCCTGCAAAATTCGCTCATCCCTTCTGAGGATTGATTACCAAGTAAGCTGAAAAAGGAAATTCATCGAAGACAGAAACGGCTAGTAAAGGAAATTTTCTGAAATCGCTGACCGAAAGTGGTTAGGATAAGTAGGAAATAAAAGCGTTGCTCAAAGAGTTAGCCAAAATCTGAAAGAAAGAATATCATTTATTAAAGAGCAAAGATTACAGGATTACAAGAGCAGAAAGAAGAAGACAAAATCTAAGGTTGGGCAGAAGTGTTCTGTGCCTCATCGGTCTTGGCGGCTTCTTGGGCATGTTCGCTTGAAGGCACGGGTGTAGAAGGGAGGTTTAGAAACTCCAGCTTTGACCATGTCCACCTGGGTGCCTTGGGGAAGTCTAGGGCAGACAGGAAAGAAAGGTCAAGCCCGGGGAACCAAGAAAGGACCTGGTGTCGCGCCAGGCAAAAGCCGTCCTGGTAGGAGACCTTCGCCATCTGATCTGACTTGTCTTTCTTGGCATCCAGTGCTTCTAAGTCTGCCTTGAGGTCGGCAACCTCCTTCTCCAACCTCTTCTTCTTCATGCTGCTCTTGGCTCCCTTCTTTAACGCATCAACTTCGGCCTGGAGCTCGGCATTTAGTGGAAGCGCCTTCGTGAGATTCTCTGCTTCTTTTGCTTTTTCCTTCCGAAGGGCTTCATTCTCCGAAGAGAGAACTGCACATTTGGAGCCGAGATCCTTGACCTTGGCTGAAAAGTCATCAAGAAGCTCCTTCTTGCTCTCGTTGAGCTCGGCCCAAAGATTAACAACGTCCTCCTGAACAATCTTGTTCAGCTCACCAAATTTGAGGACATATCTGCTGCAAAAGTCTTGCTCCTTCTTGAGAGAATCTTCAGACTGAGAACGGACCTCGGCCTGCTTCACCGCCCTGGAGCGGAAGTACCCGCTGTATGCCAAAAGCTGCAAAGAGAGAAGAAACCCCGAATAAGGAACAAGAAGAAACAAAGATAGAAAATTTTTCTAAGGAAAAGGAGAAAAAAAAATACCTGGGCAGCGTGCTCAGTCATCCTCGCTGTAAGGATCTCCTCGTTGGGACATTCCTCGACCAACAATTGAAAGGTGGCATTCGTCAGCACACCCATTACCATCTGAGGGGCCATTAACTGGCTATCTTCGGAGAACAAATTCATGTCCTCCGTGAAAATCTAGAATGGCTCCCTTGGCACCTTATCCTTCGGGATACGCCTATCCTGAAGAGCCCTTCTACGGGCGTGGGCCTCCAACTAGGGAGCTTGGGCTACATCCTCTGCAAGATCGCACCGAAGTTCCGTCAGTACATCATCCCTTAGCCATTCATCTAAAAAATCATAAATGTGAAAAATACTAAGATTTGTAGAAGAGCGGCTAAGGAACCAACCTGGTGGAACCTCAGCCACGTCGTCCGTAGACTCATCCTCTCCTCGGACTTCATCAGGGACATTCTTGCCCTTCCTCCTTTTGCTCTCCTCGAGCTCTCGAGCTGAAGTATGCTCAACCGGAGCCTCGGCAGAAGGGATTGGGCTTAGAGCTGCCTTGAGAGTGGCACAGTCCGAGGGAGGGTCGGCGAAGGCAAGAGATTGGGTAGGAGACCTGTCTTCCACCTCCATAACAACCTCGGGGGGAGGGAGGATGTCCGCCTTAGCCTTCTTTGCTTTAGACGGGCCGCCGGTCGTCTTCTTCCTCTTAGCGACTGTCTTCTTGCGCGTCTATTCCCCCTTCTTGGCTTGGCCAAGAAAGAGGGACTTGTAAAAGTCAGTAGATTGATCGCCCATCTCTAAAAAAGGAAAAGACATCAGTGTAAGTACAAACAGGGAACATACAGCAAATCCTGGAAGAAGACTTACTCTCGGAAAAAGACTCATAGGAGATCTAGCCCCGAAGGAGCATTACTATCCATGCCTTCTTTCTGGGAAGGACGGGCACAGGCATGTTCGGATCAGACCTATGCGCATTCACTACCCCCAGTTCCCGGAAGGCCTCCTCGATCATGAGGTCCCACTTAATGGGAAAAGGGTATAGAGAACACGGAGGGGCCTTAGGATCCCAGTCCACCACCGCCCGAATACGCCGGTGGTGTTAGTGTTGTGTCCAAAAGCCAATCATGAGATGATTGTATTTTTACACATTGAGTCATGATATTTTATTAAGGCATTACTCTAGCAATTATGTTTGTTGTTTTGTTCCTGCGTAACTTAACAAACATAATCGTAACCCTAGAATAATGATATTCTTAAAAGTCCCTGGTCTAGTATTATTGTGGAGCGGGTTGCAATAATACATAACGACTAGCATATGTGGAGACTAATATGAGATATGTAGTCTACATGTGGGTACAAGTTGGAGAACTTGTGTACTAGACCTACCCACCATGAGAACACTACATGGATCGTTATATGAGTGTCATAAGTGATTCCTATAGTGATCAGGGTATATGTAGTCCTTCGACCTAAGATCATCAAGGTTGCCTACATGTGAGTCACATACTTTGATACTTTCCTTTGTTGCTCGTAACTGAGCGAACTTGAAGGAGGTCATTGGGTATGTCACATATCATGCGGAGGGATTTGTATGATCAAGATGGGATTTGTCCCTCCTATGTAACGGGAGCGATATCTTCGGGCCCCTTGATAGAGTGAGACTTAGAAAATGCATGGCCATGCTCGGATGAGTTGATATATGATATCAATGTCATCAGTTTAAGTTGGTCTACTCAGTAATCAAGAAACCAAAGATTGGGCTATACGAGAGTGACACATTCCATGTCTCGTGCTTAGTCTTGATATCTTGGACAAAGGGACAATGGCATATATCGGTGATGATCATAAAGGTTTAGTCGAATCACCGACAATCTTGTCACTTGGGTAGCAATGATGTGTTGCTAGACACCGCTCATTGCTTATGATCATAAATGTGATTTATGATCATTGCCAACGTGGCAAGAGCCTATTGGGTCGCACACATAGAGCTATTTGGATCATTAGAGTGCATGGGCTAATTATTTGGGTTATGGTTTCACTTTAATTTCATATTAATAATGGGCCCAAGAGTTGAGCCATTATTAAGCCCGAAATTAAAGCTTAATTGGATTAGGGCTTTGAAACCCATTAGGCCTGGAAGTTGAGTCTCACTATAAATACAACTTTTAGTGAGAAATTTGCAGGTCTCCTTGCCCTAGCCTCCCAAAAGGACAGCCGCACTCTTCTCTTGCAATTCCTTGGAGGACGCAAGCTAGCACTGCGAGCGCAAGAGAAACGCATCTGTCGGGACGTGGTGGAAGCGTGGTGATCCCGAGAGGCTCGTGTGGATACCATAGAGAGCTTGAACACGTCAACTGTTCAGGTTTTGTGATTCGACTCTACAGTTGAGTGAGAGATCTCAACCGAAAATTAGGTATGAAAATTTTTGAACACCCGGTTTACCCCGTTTCACTTGGATCCTGGAGGGTTTCGGTTAAATTCTGCTGCGCTATTTGGCTCCCGAAACCCAACAGTGGTATCAGAGCTACTGGTGAAACCCTAAATCGGGATTGAGTGTTGAATCGCATGATGCTATGTGTTCGGTTGCTTTTCGGCCATGATTAATTAGATTGATTCATGATGCATGAAACCGGAACTCGTAATGAACATATGAGATATATGAAGAAATGACACAAATTGGTTAATGAGATTAACCCGAAATTGATTGGTATGAGATACCTATATGGATTAGGATTCTTGCAATAGTTGCAAAAACCCTAGCTTGGTTCGGATTCGGCCTGTTCGGGCACCGAAAGTAAGGTATTTTTGGTGGCTCGAATGGAGGAGTCTCGGGTGCCTACTTGCTCGAAATAGAAGATTTCGGGCTAAGCAATTGTAAGAAAATTTTTTGCGCAGGGGGGCGCTGCCCCCCACGCCCCCCGCAAGGGCGGCTCCCCTTGACCTCCGTCCGCTGACCGGTCAGCGGAACCACCGCCCACTGACCGGCCAGCGGGACCGCCGTATGCGAAGCGCCACATAAATAAAAACTGGTTAATCAACGCGCAAAAATTGGCATGCATCTTTGTTGAATGAGATTTGACATGATATGCTGATTGGTGTTTGAAGCATGGTGCATGGTTATAGCCCTTGATTGGTTGTACTTGTAAATACGGCCTGCGAGTCGTGCCTTTTCTTATCACTCTCATTGTACATTCTCTTCTCACCTTACTCCCCTCGAATGTAACTCGAGGTTTCTATTATTGATGTAATGGTGCATTATGGGATCATCCAAGGTGGTATGTCCAAGGAGGTGACAACAAAAGGGCAACCAAGAAAGGAAGAGAAGGAGCTTGTGAAGACTCTTTTCTTTTCTTAGGCTTTTATGATATTCTCATTGGCTTGAGAATATCGCATAGTTTGGGCTATAACCATGTCACGTTTACTTTCTTGTAAGCATGAGATGCATGTTTTATATTTGTATGTGATGCATGTATAAGACAACCGGAGATAACAAATTGGTGAGATCAAAAGAAAAAATCCCTCAAACAAATATTAAGTCATTAAATGTGATGCCTTCCAAATGTTGGCACTCGTCAAGACTTTGATCAACATTAGGTGGGTTTGCCAAAGCAAAGCACCTATGTTCATCTTGGTAAGGCGCGATGGGATAATAGTGATATCCAAATTGCTAACTTTGGGTTCGACTTAACTAAGTCATCCTAATAGGATTAGGGACTTAGAGGCATAGAGTTGGGCTTAAGTTCATGAGATGAGCTTGGACAAGTGTTGTTCACCCAACTATCCAAGAGTTGCATAAGATGCAATTGGCAAGGAGTTGCCTACCTAAATAGCTGTAACTTGAGAGAAAAGCCAAAGCTGACTCAGGTTGTGGTCAAATATGGATCTTGGCCCACTAGAATACCTTAGCGCCGAGGTGTTCCGAAATAATATCGAGGGTTATTATTTTGAGGAAAATAGTGGGAGTATCGTTTAATAAAAGTCCTTATTAAATGAATTAAAATACATGACTCTTACACTGCATATTTACTGTTGTAGATAACCATGGCACAAAACACATCGACACTTTCGTTGCGATCGATCCTTGAGAAGGAAAAACTGAATGGGACCAACTTTCTCAAATGGTACCGAAACTTGAGGATAGTCCTCAAACAAGAGAGAAAGGCTTATGTCCTAGAGCAGCCCATTCCGAATGAGCCTGCTGCCACTGCTCCAAGAGCTGAAAGGGATGCTCACAAGAGGCATTCTGATGATGCTTTGGATGTTGCATGCCTCATGCTTATTACCATGGAATCTGAGCTTCAGAAGCAACATGAGAACATGGGGGCGTTCGATATGATCGAACATCTCAAAATGCTTTTCCAAGAGCAAGCTAGGCATGAGAGGTTTGAGACCTCTAAGGCATTGTTTCAGTGCAAGATGTCTGAGGGAAGTCCCGTGGGTCCTCATGTGCTCAAGATGATTGGGTACATTGAGAATCTTGAGAATTTGGGATTTGCTCTTCAGAAAGAGTTGGCTATTGATGTAGTCTTGCAATCGTTGCCTGAAAGCTACCGTCAGTTCATCATGAACTATAACATGAACGACCTTGACAAGTCCCTCCCTGAATTACTCAACATGTTGAGAACTACTGAGCAAAACCTTAAGAAGGCTAAGCCCATTTTGATGGTTCAAAAGGGCAAGGGAAAAGGAAAAGCCAACAAGAAGAAGGATAAAGCTAATGGAAAGTCCAATGCTAATTCTTCTTCAGCTGCATTGAAACCAAAGGGTGGTGTGGCAAAGGAAGGGGAGTGCTTCCATTGTAAGCAACCTGGACACTGGAAGCGCAATTGCAAGCTCTATCTTGAAGAACTTGCTAAGGAAAAGGGAAGTAAGACTTCCACTTCAGGTATTTTTGTTATAGAGGCTAACTTTTCTACTTCCTCATCTTGGGTATTGGATACTGGATGTGGATCTCACATTTGTGCAAATGTGCAGGATCTAAGTAGAAGTAGAAGATTGGCCCGAGGTGAAGTGGACCTACGTGTTGGAAATGGAGCAAGGGTTGCTGCCTTAGCTGTAGGGACTTATGTTCTCACTTTACCTAGTGGATTAGTTTTAGAATTAGACAACTGCTACTTTGTGCCTACTATTAGTAGAAATTTGATTTCTGTTTCTTGTTTGGACAAGAAAGGTTTTTCATTTATAATAAAGGACAAATGTTGTTCTATTTATTTGAATGAAATCTTTTATGGTAGTGCTCAACTTAGCAATGGGTTGTATGTTCTAGACCTCGAAGATCCAATCTATAATGTGAATACCAAGAAGGTCAGATTAAATGATTCGAACCCGACCTATCTCTGGCACTGTCGCTTGGGCCATATAAATGAGACCCGCATATCCAAGCTCCATAAGGATGGACTCTTGGACTCATTTGATTTTGAATCATATGAGACATGTGAGTCATGTTTGTTGGGCAAGATGACCAAAGCCCCATTCACAGGGCAAAGTGAAAGGGCTAATGACTTACTAGGACTCATACATAGTGATGTATGTGGCCCTATGTCTACACAAGCTAGAGGAGGTTTCCAATACTTCATTACTTTCACTGATGACTTTAGCAGATATGGCTATGTGTATCTCATGAGACACAAGTCAGAATCCTTTGAAAAGTTCAAAGAATTCAAGAATGAAGTAGAGAATCAACTCGGGAAGAGTATTAAAGTGCTTCAATCAGATCGAGGTGGAGAGTACTTGGATCGAGAATTCCTTGACTATCTGAAGGAGTGTGGTATAGTATCACAACTCACTCCACCAGGTACACCTCAATGGAATGGTGTATCTGAAAGGAGAAATCGAACTCTGTTAGACATGGTTCGCTCTATGATGAGTCAAGCTGACCTTCCAAACTCCTTTTGGGGACATGCTCTAGAGACAGCCGCTTTTACACTAAACCGAGTTCCATCTAAATCGGTTCAAAAGACACCATATGAGATATGGAGTGGGAGGCGTCCCAATTTGTCTTTTATGAAGATTTGGGGCTGTGACGCTTATGTGAAACGTCAATCCTCTGACAAACTAGGGCCCAAATCTAAAAAATGCCTTTTTGTTGGGTATCCCAAAGAAACAAAGGGTTACTATTTCTACAATCCTTCTGAGCAAAAAGTGTTTGTTGCTCGAACTGGTGTCTTTTTAGAGAAAGAGTTTATCTCTAAAGAAACTAGTGGGAGGAAAGTAGAACTTGAAGAAATTCAAGAACAACAAGGAGACATCGAACCTGAAATGGAACCTGAACAGACACCACAAGATGTTGTGGTTCAAGAGTCTATTCCTGTAGCACAGAGCCCACGTAGGTCTGGTAGGATTCGGCGTGAGCCCGAGAGATATGGATTTCTCGTGACTCACACCAGGTGATGTGATGCTCATGGATCAGGATGAGCCCACAACCTACCAACAAGCTATGTCGGGGCCTGACTCTGAGAAGTGGCTAGTGGCCATGAAATCCGAGATGGAATCCATGTATGAAAACCAAGTATGGACTTTGGTTGACCCACCTGAAGGGGTAAAACCCATAGGGTGCAAATGGGTTTTCAAGAAGAAAACTGACATGGATGGTAATGTGATTACCTTTAAGGGACGATTGGTTGCAAAAGGTTTCAAGCAAATTCATGGTATTGACTATGATGAAACTTTTTCACCAGTTGCTATGCTTAAATCCATCCGAATTTTGTTTGCTATTGCTGCACACTATGATTATGAGATATGGCAAATGGATGTCAAAACTGCATTCCTAAATGGAAAGCTACTTGAGGATGTGTACATGACACAACCTGAGGGTTTTGTCACTCCTGAGAATGCCAATAAAGTGTGCAAGTTGCAAAGGTCCATTTATGGACTGAAGCAAGCTTCTCGAAGTTGGAATCTTCGTTTTGATGAAGCAATCAAAGAGTTTGGTTTTATCAAAAATGAAGATGAACCTTGTGTCTACAAGAAGGTTAGTGGGAGCGCTATTGTCTTCTTGGTGTTGTATGTAGATGACATACTACTCATCGGGAATGACATTCCTGAGCTACAGTCTGTGAAGACTTGGCTAGGGAAATGTTTCTCTATGAAGGACTTGGGTGAAGCAGCCTATGTGTTAGGCATCAGGATCTATAGAGATAGATCTAGAAAGCTTCTTGGCCTAAGTCAAAGTACATATATTGACAAGGTGCTAAAGAGGTTTAGCATGCAAGATTCCAAGAAAGGATTCTTGCCCATGTCACATGGTATCACTCTTTCTAGATCTCAGTGTCCGAGTACAACCGAGGAGAGAGAGCACATGAGTAAGATTCCATATGCCTCAGCAATTGGATCTATCATGTATGCCATGATATGTACTCATCCCGATGTCTCATATGCTTTGAGCATGACGAGTAGGTACCAATCGAACCCCGGTGAGAGTCACTGGACAGCTGTTAAGAACATCCTTAAGTACTTATGAAGGACTAAGGATGCATTCTTGGTCTTTGGAGGTGAAGATGAGCTCGTTGTAAGGGGTTACACCGATGCAAGCTTCCAATCCGATAAGGATGATTTTAGATCGCAATCTGGTTATGTGTTTTGTATTGGTGGTGGTGCTGTGAGCTGGAAGAGTTCAAAGCAAGAGATAGTAGCTGACTCTACAACAGAATCTGAGTACATTGCCGCCTCTGATGCTGCGAAGGAGGCAGTTTGGATCAAGAAGTTCATCACTGAACTTGGAGTGGTTCCAAGCATTGTCGACTCGATAGAGCTCTATTGTGACAATAATGGAGCAATCGCACAGGCTAAGGAACCTCGATCTCACCAGCGATCCAAACATATACTCCGATGCTATCATCTCATCAGGGAGATCATCGAGAGGGGTGATGTAAGGATATGCAGGACTTCGACAGATAGCAACATTGCTGATCCACTGACAAAGCCCCTTACGCAGCAAAAGCATGATAGCCATTCTAGGTCCATCGGTATTAGATACATGGATGATTGGCTTTAGTGCAAGTGGGAGATTGTTAGTGTTGTGCCCAAAAGCCAGTCATGAGATGATTGTATTTTTGCACATTGAGTCATGATATTTTATTAAGGCATTAATCCAGCAATTATGTTTGTTGTTTTGTTCCTGCGTAACTTAACAAACATAATTGTAACCCTAGAATAATGATATTCTTAAAAGTCCCTGGTCTAGTATTATTGTGGAGCGGGTTGCAATAATACATAACGACTAGCATATGTGGAGACTAATATGAGATATGTAGTCTACATATGGGTACAAGTTGGAGAACTTGTGTACTGGACCGACCCACCATGAGAACACTACATGGATCGTTATATGAGTGTCATAAGTGATTCCCATAGTGATCAGGGTATATGTAGTCCTTCGACCTAAGATCATCAAGGTTCCCTACATGTGAGTCACATACTTTGATACTTTCCTTTGTTGCTCGTAACTGAGTGAACTTGAAGGAGGTCATTGGGTATGTCACATATCATGCGGAGGGATTTGTATGATCAAGATGGGATTTGTCCCTCCTATGTAACGGGAGTGATATCTTCGGGCCCCTTGATAGAGTGAGACTTAGAAAATGCATGGCCATGCTCGGATGAGTTGATATATGATATCAATGTCATCAGTTTAAGTTAGTCTACTCGGTAATCAAGAAACCAAAGATTGGGCTATACGAGAGTGACACATTCCATGTCTCGTGCTTAGTCTTGATATCTTGGACAAAGGGACAATGGCATATATCGGTGATGATCATAAAGGTTTAGTCGAATCATCGACAATCTTGTCACTTGGGTAGCAATGATGTGTTGCTAGACACCGCTCATTGCTTATGATCATAAATGTGATTTATGATCATTGCCAACGTGATAAGAGCCTATTAGGTCGCACACATAGAGCAATTTGGATCATTAGAGTGCATGGGCTAATTATTTGGGTTATGGTTTCACTTTAATTTCGTATTAATAATGGGCCCAAGAGTTGAGCCATTATTAAGCCCGAAATTAAATCCTAATTGGATTAGGGCTTTGAAACCCATTAGGCCTGAAAGTTGAGTCTCACTATAAATACAGCTTTTAAGTGAGAAATTCGCAGGTCTCCTTGCCCTAGCCTCCCAAAAGGACAGTCGCACTTTTCTCTTGCAATTCCTTGGAGGACGCAAGCTAGCATTGTGAGCGCAAGAGAAACGCATTCGCTGGGACGTGGTGGAAGCGTGGTGATCCCGAGAGGCTTGTGTGGATACCATAGAGAGCTTGAACACGTCAACTGTTCAGGTTTTGTGATTCGACTCTACAGTTGAGTGAGAGATCTCAACCGAAAATTAGGTATGAAAATTTTCGAACACCCGGTTTACCCCGTTTCACTTGGATCCTGGAGGGTTTTGGTTAAATTCCGCTGCGCTGTTTGGCTCCCAAAACCCAACAGGTGGAACTTGTCAAACTCGGCGAATAAACCCGAGGTTAGAAGCTTCTTAGGATCGACAACGTTGATCTTAAGCGTCCCGAAAGCCCACCTAGTTGGAACGTGACTCCAGGATTCGGGAAGAGACACAAAAAAGAATTTCTTCTGCCACCCCCGCCAGCTATCCCTATTGTCGAAGGTGAAAGTGAATTTTTTGCTCCCGGACCCTAGGGGAAGCAGGAAGTAAAAACCCCCCTTCGGGACCGGGTGGAGTTTATAATACTGAAGAAAGAAAAGGAAGTGTGGCTGAATTTTAAAAATGCTGCACATTCAGAGGAAGAAATTAAAGTAAGAATAAGAGTTAGGGGGAAGCTGATTCACGGCAATCCCGTGAAACTTGCATAACTCGCATATCATTCGGTGAGGAGGATACCGAAGATCGGCTTTCAACTGAGCTCGGTAAACGGTAATTTCACCCGAATAGGCCATAAAGCCATACGAGCCTGAAAAGGGTAACCTCGGGATGAGGTAGGAGGAAAGGTAGAACTTGGCTATCCACTTCATCATCTTTTCAGAAGTGGTGCAGCAGGGGTGAGACTCGAGAGGGAGAAAACTTTCAGGGAGAGGACGAACAAACATCAAAGGAGTTGGACTCGACATCTTTCAAAAAACAGAAGGAGAACAACCTCGGGCAAAAGGGAAGAAGGTCGAAGGACTTCGGGAAAGTAAAACCTAAAGCAAATTCGGGGAGAAAAAAGAACTAAAGGAGGAAAGACCCACCGAAGGTTTTACCGAAGTCAGGATTCCTAGACGCCATCATGAATGGTTGTCGGAAATCGCTCCGCCGCTAAAATCGTCACCAGGAGAAGAGAAAAGATAGGAGAGAGCTCTAGAGTAGATGAGGGAAAAAGAAAAGAGTAGGAAGAAATAAGGAAAGGGGCGCTTATATAGACCGAAGAGGGTAACCGAAACGTCGTCATTATTGCCCCTCGAAGACGCAACGGCCTCATTATTACTTCTCGAAGGTGAAGAGATGCAATTAGCATGACCGATGTAACTGTTTACCACCCACTGGTGCCCACATGTCATCCAACGCGATGAACTAGGGCACGCCCTTCTGACATCGTGAAAACCCAGGCACGCGTATCCATAACTAACATGTCTGGCCAAAGGATGTGACGGTTCACTAACCCGCAGCAGAAAAAGTTAAAGCAAAGGTTGCACGTGCCATGAGGTCGCCAAAAGAACTAGGGAAGGGTACCTCAGCTATGTAGGAATGCCTTCTGGAGAAGAGCAGCTTCTTGAGTGGAGCTCCGACCACGAGTCCGACAAAAAGAAGTCTTCCCGGAAACGTAAAGCCGAAGTATCTGCTTCGACTTCCCGGGAGGGGGCATGTGATAGCCGAAGTGCCCATCACCTTCCAAACCCACAAGCTCGGACAAGGTACCAACCTCGGAAAAGAAACCACCTGCTACTGAAAGGATGTTTGACCCCCCAAATCCGACCTCGGCAGTTCTACGTTCCAGGAAACGACAGTGCCAACCTCGGGGGGATGATCAAACCATCCTCGGAAATAGGGGGTACCATTGAGGAAGACCACCCTCGGGCAATATACTCCTGCGATATTAAAAGTGACTTCGGGGGACAAGCCCTTCTCTGAAGAGGTCTCCTCTACCAAGGGGACCACGGGAATACGGCAGGAGCAATTAAGGAGCCTCTGACACATCCCCGACACACCGCCCCCAGACACGCTCTGACATGCCGCCTGCAGAAATACTCTAGTACGCCAGCCTCGGGTTGCCTAGGCCCCCGGCCAGACGGCCTATGGTCGGCTAGATGTTCACCTTTTCCCCGAAGACATGGACCGTATCCCACCGAAGACGTGTCACGATCTGGGTTGGCCGCGTAAGGAGAACTACTACTGTTCACCCCTCTATAAATACTTGGTAAGCACCCCAGGTAAGGGGCAGGGCACCAGAGACCATACTTTTCCACTTTCTACTACCTCCACGTCTCCTAACACTGACTTGGGCGTCGGAGGCTTCTGCCCGGGAAAAGACTCCGGGGACCTCCTAACCTCTGTCTTTTGAGCTTTTTAGGTGACCTCTCCTGGGAAACCTCCACTCTAGGTGCTCCTCCTCACATGAAGTCCCCCTCGCTTCTACCATGTCACACGACAAAGATGCTGCTGGGCATCACTCACATTAATACATTGGTGGATAATACCGCAGGAAACTCCTACTTTTCTTTCATGGATGGATTTTCTGGATACAATCAAATCAAACTCGATCCAGATGATATGATAAAAACTGCTTTTGTTACCCTTTGGGGTACCTTCTTCTATAAGGTGATGCCTTTTGGGTTGCAAAATGCTGGTGCTACTTATCAAAGAGCCATGGTCGCCTTATTTCATGACATGATGCATAAAGAAATTGAAGTGTATGTAGATGACATGATTGCCAAATCCTTCACTGATATGGGGCATCTAAATATACTGAGAAGACTATTCGATAGACTTCGCAAGTATCAACTAAAATTGAATCCTGCCAAATGTACTTTTGGAGCTTCCTCAGGCAAGTTATTGGGTTTTGTGGTAAGCAAAGATGGGATTCGAGTTGACCCAAGTAAAGTCAAGGCAATACAAGAAATGTAACCCCCGAAGACACCAAAAGTAGTAAGAAGTTTTCTGGGCATAATCAACTTCATAGCAAGATTCATATCACAGATGACGTCCAAGTGTGAACCTCTTTTCAAATCACTAAAGAAGAACAATCTGATTCAGTGGAATAACGAATGCCAAGAGGCATTTGAGAAAATCAAGCAATACCTATCAAATCTACTAGTCTTGGTACCACCCCGATCTGGAGAATCATTGATTTTATACTTATCAGTACATAATTCTTCATTAGGATCCATATTGGGTCTACGCCATGAGACAAGCAAAAAAGAGCATGCAATTTACTACTTAAGCAAGAAGCTTACCACAAATGAAGTGAAATACTCAGTAGTAGAAAAGTCTTGTTGTGCCCTTGCATGGGTAGCAAGCTGACTACGGCACTACATGCTCAGCAATACCACATTGCTGATCTCCAAGACTGATCCCATCAAATACATCTTTGAGAAACCCGCTTTATCAGGAAGGATCGCAAAGTGGCAAATGTTGTTATCTGAGTACGACATACAATATGTCACTCAAAAGGCCATAAAAGGGAGTGCAATTGCTGAATATTGGGCTGATAGAGCGTTGGACGATTATGAGCCAATGAAGATGGGCTTTCCTGATGGAGATATAATGATAATTGAACAGGAAGTTTCTGAAGATGATGAAACATGGAAAATGGTGTTCGATGAAGCATCTAATGCTTTGGGACAAGGGATTAGAGCTATAGTCATCTCTCCAAGTGGAGAACAGTTCCCCCTCACAGCGAAAATCACATTTCCTTGTACCAACAATATAGTAGAATATGAGGCATGTGCTATTGGACTCCAAACGGCACTGAGACTGAAAGTACAAAATCTCTGAGTTTATGGGGATTCTGCATTGGTCATATATCAAATAAATGGACATTGGGAGACAAGGGATTCAAAATTGATCCCTTACCAAAGACACATATTAGACTTGGCAGGAAAGGTCAAAAGTATAAGCTTCCATCATCTTCCAAGGGAAGATAACCAAATTCCGGATGCCTTAGCTACTTTAGCTGCCATGTACAAGATAAGCGACCTTGAGCATACTCCTGTTTTTGAAATGAAAGTACTAGATTCCCCAGCTTATTGCATGAGTGTGGAGTAGGAATTAGACGGGAAACCTTGGTATCATGATATCAAGAAATACCTCCAAGAACGAGTATATCCACCAGAAGCATCAGAAAATGACAAAAAGTTTTTACGAAGGTTGTCAATTGGTTTCCTTTTGAACATAGACATACTTTATAAGAAAACCCCATATTCAATGCTACTTCGCTGTGTAGATGCTCATGAAGCATGAAAGATCATGGAAGAAGTTCATGTTGGAATGTGTGGAGCACACACTAGTGGTCATACCATGGCAAGACAAATAATGAGGGCGGGCTACTATTGGCTCACATTAGAAAATGATTGCATCAATCACGTAAGAAAATGTCATAAGTGCCAATTATATGCCAACAAGATCCAGGTTCCACCTGCTCCTCTTAATGTGACACCAATACCTTGGCCTTTTGCTATGTGGGGGATAGATGTCATTGGAGCAATTACCCCCGAGGCTTCTAATGGTCATAAATTCATTGTAGTGACAATTGACTACTTCACTAAATGGGTAGAGGCTGTATCTTATGCAAGTGTAACTCAAAAGGTGGTATGCTGGTTCATCAAGAAAGAAATCATTTGTCAGTACGGGTTGCCAGAATGTATCATTTCAGATAATGCCATAAACTTGAATAATGAAATGATGCAGACTTTGTGCCGACAGTTCAAGATCAAGCATCTTAATTCAGCACCTTATCGACCAATGATGAATGGTGCAGTGGAGGCGGCCAATAAAAATATCAAGAGGATTATTGAAAAGATGATTGTTACTTACAAGGACTGGCATGAGATGTTACCCTTCGCACTACATGCTTACAGAACTCCTATTCGTACTTCTTCTAGAGCAATACCTTTTTCTCTGGTATATGGTATGGAGGCTGTATTACCCATTGAAGTTGAAATCCCTTCGTTGAGGGTATTAATGGATACCCAATTGGAAGAAGTGGAATGGGTCAGAGCTAGATATGAGCAATTGAACCTAACCGATGAGAGGAGAATGATTGCCCTTTGCCATGGGCAACTTTATTAAAGGAGGATGATCCGTGCTTACAATAAGAAGGTTCACCCACGACAGTTTCATAAAGGTGACATAGTGCTTAAGAAAATTCTACCCATTCAACATGATTTTAGAAGGAAATGGACACCAAACTATGATGGACCATATGTAGTGAAGAAAGCCTTTTCAGGAGGCGCCCTAATTCTGACAGAAATGAATAGACG
This sequence comes from Aquilaria sinensis, assembly GCA_005392925.1. NCBI lineage: Eukaryota > Viridiplantae > Streptophyta > Magnoliopsida > Malvales > Thymelaeaceae > Aquilaria > Aquilaria sinensis. The sequence goes on along the minus strand of SMDT01000671.1, from coordinate 23,813 downwards.
AGAGTTACCAAAACCAGTAAATTCAGATTCAGTGAAGAAGTACTTTGCATGATGATGAAGTTTTCGGACATAAGGGAAGAAGTGGATATAGGGTTGCCAGAGCTTGTTCAATCAAAGTTGTCAAAGATAGCGTTCTTCTTTCAGACCTTCATTGTTCTTCATCTATACCTAAGAATTTTATATTCCCTTACTCATAAATGAAAAGCCAATTCTCTCTAGCTCTTTTTCTTCAAATTTCACATTCAACTTTTATATTCCCTTACCCATAAATGAAAAGCCAATTCTCTCTTGCTCTTTTTCTTCAAATCTCACATTCTTGCTGGCCTCTAGTGTGCAATAAATTCTGAATTTGTAGAAAGGGTAGTAATAATTAAAACTCAGAAAAAGCAAAGATCATAAATTACTTTGATAAGCTTTATAAATTAAAACAGGTAAGATCGAGGTCCTGCTTTGCAAACGGCACAAAACATTTGCTAACAGGAAAAAAAGGAGTAACAAATCTTCGGGTGATTGCCTTGGTGGTTGCCTGGATGATTGCTTCAAAAGTCTTACAATTGAAAATAGGAATATGATTATATCAACAAGAAGGAAGCATACTCACGAAGGTTTTGTAAACCCAACAACAGGGATGAGTATCCAAAGAGACATAAAGTATGAGGCGGGCGAATGTTAAGGAAGTTGAGACCCAAAATTCAAGAATAAGTCATGAAAATTTATTTGAAGGGCTTTTGAAAAAATTGAGTTTTTGAGGCAATGGGCAAGAGCTGAGAAGCATAAAGAGATTCAATGATAGTCTGAAAAGGCAATCAGAAGAAGAACCCAGCAAAGTAAAGACAAGAAGAACTAGATCCATGCAATCAAATAGGGAACATAGTAAAACATAGACACAAAGAAATTGAGATAAACAAAGAATGAAAACAAAAGAGAGCTATCAGTTACACATGCACTACATTCATGCATTTCACATTATGCATGCATAGCTTTTGCATAACAGGGATCAAACAGAAGACATGTCCGCGGCATGATTAGAACATTGATAAGTACAAGTTGAGACTTCAGCTTCATCAACCCATTCCAGTCTACCACTTGATGCACAGTTGATACGTTGGATCAAATTATGTCAAGAATTCGACATTATGGTCAAGGATAAGGTAGACATAAAAAATATTGTCATTGACAATTTATCAAAAGCTAGCAACGAATTCAATAATTGACGTTGCACCCATAATGACGGGATGAATGCCAGCTCAATGGAGTATCAAAGATAAGAAACATCTACACGATGTGAGAAAAATTTTACTCGGTTAATCCTTATCTTTTCAAATACTATCCTGGCCAGATATTTACGAAATGCATACCTAAGAATGAGGCAAAAAAAAATAGTGTAATTGAATTTTCTCATTTTTGAAAAAATACAAAGGGCATTTTTTTTTTTGTCAAAGAAAACAGTTGAAAAGATTTTACAGTCTGAATTTTTCTGACCCTCTTTATTTAGAGACGCACATGCAAAGCCTTTGAAAATTGTCAAAAAGTAGGATCCATTTTTCCGATTAAGTGGCGGATATAGTACTCCATGGCTCTCAAGTCAGTTGTCTCAGTTTCCCATAATAACTGATTTCTTTCTCCCTCCTTTCTTTTATTTCCTTCTAAAAAAATGGATTATACTCTTTCTACCCTATGAAAATACTTTCCTTCTCTCCTAATGAACATTCTTAAAAGGGTTTACTAAGTTCGGTGTGAACGATTAAGAGTTTTGATGCACAAAGGAATCCTTGAAGATGTGTGGTGGTTAATTGAAGCTAAGGTCCGTCAGGCAAGTGAAGTCCCAGATGCATTTGTGTCTCACATGCCTGGTCTAGGCAAAAGCTCTTGCGCCAAAAAGCGAAGAGTGAAAAGGTTGCAAGTTTGTCACAAATGTGGTCGATGGACTTGTGATACTAAATGTCATTCTTTAGGAATGATCTCCGATAATCGAGAAGATAAAATACAATTCATCAAGAATGGCCTGAGTAAGGATTCTTTGGATGATATCCGATTGACTCTTGAGATGCATTCTTGTGGATTAGTGTAACGTGAACTTCTTGGTTTATGGAGTATTTTTCACCGAAGAACGAGAGTGTTATAGTCCCGGGAATCTAACTTTAAAAGACCCTGTTTTCCAGTTTGTAAGAAAACTGGATGAAAAGCAAATCCCCGACTCATAGAAGGCGTTGAAGCCATTACTGGACGTAGAACCAGTGGAAGATGTGAGCCACAGTCACAATTACTGTACATACAATTTGCTATATTTGAAAATTTGCTTTCTCTTTTGACAATAATGTACTTACTCCTGTAAGCGTAATCAACACGTTATCCTTTCATCGCCATAAATACGTTTTCTTTTTTCCGGTTAAGTAGCAGATACGGTACTCCATGACTCTCAAGTTGGTTATTTCAGTTTCCTACAATAACTGATTTCTTCCTCTCTTCTCTCAATTTTTTTCTCTCATCAATGGATTCTACTCTTTCCGCTCTATGAAAATACTTTCCTTCTGTCCTAATAAATGTTCTTAAAATGATTTACCAAGCTAGACGTGAAAGAATCAGAGTTTTTATGCACAAAGGCATTCCTGACAATGCACGGTGGTTAATTGAAGCTAAGGTCCATTTGGCTGGTGAAGTTTCAGATGCATTTATGCCCCGTATACCCGGCTCAGGAAAAAGCGATTATGTCAAAAAGCAAAGAGCAAAGTGGCTAGGCGTCTGTTACAAATGTGGATGATGGAATTGTGATACTAAATGTCATTCTTTAGGGGTGATCTCCAAAAATCGTGAAGATAAAAGAGAATTCATTAAGAATGGCCTGCGTAAGGAATCTTTGGATGATATCCGATTGACTCTTGAAATGCATTCTTGTGGAATAATGCAACGTGAAATTATCGGTTTATGGAGGACTTTCCATAAAGAACGAGACCATTACAGTCTTGGGAATCTAACTTTAAATGACCTTGTTTGCCAGTTTATAAGAAAACTGGATGGGAAGCAAATCCCCGACTTATAAAAGGCGTTGAAGCCATTACTGGACGTAAAACCAGTGGAAGACGTGAGCCATAGTCACAACTACTGTACATGCAAGCTGTCATTTTTGAAACTTTTCTTTTTCTTCTGACAATGATGTACCTACTCCTGCAAGTGTAATTATTGCATTATCTTTTCATTTCTATAAATGCATGCCCTTCTTTTCATTTCTCATAAAGTTAATGATAGAAATAAAGAGAACCTCAACTCATAAATCCCGAAGTATTTGTGTATTTTGTGGGGCTTTTCCTAGAAAAAATGAAGAGTATTTGAAGGCAGTCAACCATTTGGGTAGAGTACTAGCTAAGAAAAAAATACATTTAGTTTATGGGGGGAGGTAGTGTCGGATTAACGGGAGGTGTAGCATTAGCAGCATCTCTAGGAGGAAGCCAAGTTTTTGGTATTATCCATGCACCTTTGAAATTGATTTCTAGGGGCACGATCGGAGAAGAATTAGTGGTTAAAAATTTGCAACAGCATTTGTTACAAATGCTTTGTAATTCTGATGCTTTTATTGCTCTACTAGGAGGTTTTGGCACATTGGGAGAAATTTTTCAAATTGCTTTCATGGCCCAACTTAATTTGCACAAGAAACTGATTGGGCTGTTGAATGTTAACAATTTCTTTGCAGGTCTGATATCTGTTATGGATCACACTGTGTAGAAGAAATTTATCTCAGAGGTGGCATGACGAATCCTAATATCCGCATCAACTGCTGAAGAATTGCTAGATAAAATACAAGCTTTTGTTCCTGAACCAGATCCAGTAGTGATTCAAATAGACTGGACACGACAATCTTTCCCGACCAGTTCCATCGCATAAATGTCCTTTACCCTACTTGTTGTTTTATGATGAAGCACTGTGGAAAAGAGCAATCGAACTTGTGGATCTGTTTATCCTGTCCTTTAGTTTTATTATCAGCATTTTTTTTCAGGGAATTTCTTCTTTCTTCTTCATCTTTTAGGATAGTTTTTTTCATACTGATATTAAAACCATTGGTCAAAGCCCTTAGTTTAGAATGGCTGAGTAAAGAGTAATTCTGCTATTGAGACGCATCCTACTAGGTATGCTAGTCATAACATTTTGGGGTAACTAAGCTTCAACCCTATTTGGATGACATATCTCACAAGGGAATCTATATTTTCTAAAATAAAATATTAGATGAAACCTGGATATTGATTCCAAACATCCATTCCCTTGCATAATTTGTCAGTTCATGAAATTTCTCACTTTCAAGATTCAATCATGGAATTTCAAGTTTTTGCACTCACCTATTATGAAAATTCACACTTTCGAAGAAACTATTTCAAATTTGATTGTCTTCATAGAAATTTTTCCTTGAGGTACTAAGGAAGGTTCCTTAACCTCACAAAGAAGAAAAAGGTTTTTTTTCTTCTTAAGATTGCAAGCAATATGAGAGTTCATATTGCGAAAAGTCTAGGAAAGTTTCTAGACTTGATAAATAAGGAGGAAAGAGTTTTTCTCCTTAAATTTTTTTTAGACGACAGGAAGATTCTTATCGTAGAGATACTAAGGAAGGTTCCTTAACCTCACAGAGAAGAAAAAGGTTTTTCTTCTTGAGATTGGAAGCAATATGAGAGTTCATATTGCGAAAACTCTAGGAAAGTTTCTAGACTTGATAAATAAGGAGGAAAGAGCTTTTCTCCTTAAACTTTTTTAGACGATAGGAAGGTTTTTATCATAGAGGTACTAAAGAAGGTTCCTTAACCTCACAAAGAAGAAAAAGGTTTTTTCTTCTTAAGATTGGAAGCAATATGAGAGTTCATATTGCGAAAAGTCTAGGAAAGTTCCCAGATTTGGTAACAAGGAGGAAAGAGTTTTTCTCCTTTGACGATTAGACGATAGGAAGGTTCCTGTCGTAGAGGAAATAAGGAGAGTTCCTTAACCTCGAAGAGGAGGAGAAGAAGGTTTTTTCCCCTTAGGGTTTAGGCGGTGAGAAGGCTCTCAACGCCTAGTTAAGGTCGGACGAAATTTGGTAGTGGCTTTGCATGCGTCATGTCCCATGAGACATGCAAAGGGGGGCAGCTGTGGACACCCAATTTCATTCGGTTATTACTTTTTTTTTAAAAAGAAAAATTTAAAAAAAATTAGTTTAGGGGGGCCATTTTGTTTCTTAGGGTTAGCTAAAAAATTAATAATAATAAATAAAAAGTATAAAAATTAAAAAAAATATAATAATAAAAAGGGGGAATAAAAAAATGACAAAATTAAGAAGTTTGGGGTTAATCTACAAAAATTGAGAAGTTTGGGAAAAATCTAACAAAATCTTGAAATTCCAGGGAAATTTGGTAATTATTTGCAAGGTTTTGGGCTAAATTGACAAAATAGACAAAATTGGGCCAATTTCTAATTTTACAAAAAATTTGGGACCAGACTAGTAATCAGTGAGAGAAGAAGGACTAAAAATGTAAATTTTTACCAAATTATGTTTTAAATTTATTTTTAATTAAATTTCAAAATTTTTTTAATTAAGGGAATCCAATGCTCCCACTACTATAAATAGGGGTCCAAACCTGCAAAGAAACACACAAAATTAACAAGATTTTAGCTTATAACTTAAAAAGGAAAAACTGTAGCTTTAGTCCTTGGCTTCTCCTCCCTCTTCCCAGAAATTCTAAACCTTTCCTAGCTGCTTCCCACTACGCCGTCACCTTCCGTCTGCCATCCAATGTTTTTCGGTAAAAAAAAATATGACCCTTTGTTTTTTTCTTCCATTTTTCCGTTTCATCCTTTGTCGTCGCCCTCCCGACACTTCTCCAGTGACTCCACCACCGCTTCCGTCGACGTCCCCTGCTCTCGTTGCCGACGTTCCTCGCCACCGTCTACGCCGAGCTTGCTCGTCGTCCCCGCCATCACTCCCACGCCGTCGCCGCTCTAGCCACCGACAGACACTGTCGCTCCAGCCACCGCCGTCGACGTTCCCTGCTCCCACCGTCGCTGTCCACGAGCTTGTCCTTCCCCGTCGCGACGCTCTTCAAGCGCCGACCACCTTAGCCCCTCGCCGCCCTTTCGACCGCTGTTTGATGGCGTTGTGTAAGCCATCGTTTGTGTTCCCGCCGTGGCTCCATGACGGGGGTGATAGGGACCTCTTGAGGAATGTCGTGTGTGGCCGTCCGGTGATGGATGGCGGGAGCCGTGAAGGATTTCCGGTGCTGGAAAAAGCCTGAAAATGGGACGCCCCCAAGTAGTCTAGCCTGAAACATACAGAAAACAGGGGTTAGGAGGTCCCCGGAGTGGTTTTCCGGGGAGGAGCCTCCGACGCCCAAGTCAGTGTCTCTAAATGACAAGGAGTAAGCACAAAATAGATTTGTCGGGAGTATTTCTCTGGTATGCACAGAAGGGGAAGAATCTCGCCGGAGGCGCTTTTCTGGCATGTTTAGAGAGAAAAGAGAGAGGGCTAGAACTCTGGAGGTCTCCAAAAGGTTTCATGTCCCCTCTTTCCCAAGAGCCTTTCCTGCTGTAAGTAGGGGAAAATGAGCCCCTCTGATTGTGACACGTGTATGGACGGATGCCATTCGTACCTCTAAGCAGAAAAAAGGGGCTAGCCGTATGCAGGCTTTCTTGGCAGTGATTTGTCGAGAATCGTGTCTCAGTGTGCCAGAACACGGACTACAGTGGCCTGTCAGAATGCTTGAGGTCAACGTCTAGTGAGTAAGGGTGAACATGTCAGAGACTCCTTTGCGTCACCCATCGCTCCTCCGAGGTCCCTTCGGCCGACGTTACTTTTCAGGGGAACGAACAGGGACCTCTCCCAGGGGTGATACCGTCTCTCCGGGGTTACCCACTCTTCCGAAGTCGGTTCGTTCGTCCTCTGATGAAGAGGCGATATGACAATTTTCCGAGGTCGGTACGATGGGGCTTCCAAGGTCATATATGTCAGGCGTGTGGCCCCCTCCTCCGAAGTCAGTGGTCAGGGCGATAGCACTTCGGCCATCACATGCCCTCCTTCGGAAAGCTGAAATGTGACTTCGGCTTGTAGCCTTTTCGGGAGCACTTTCAGAGGATCTAGCTTATATCATTTGCAAGGAAGGTACTTCGCCATTTTAAGGGCGTAGTTTTGATGCGAACCCCGATGGTATAAAGACCATGAAATGCGCCCAAGATGTTTTTGAAGCTCCACAAGACATCAAAGAGACTAGATTTGAAGACCCCCACCCCTAATCAACCTGTGACTAGAAACGAGAAGTATAAGAACACCAAGAACACAAGCACACTTGTGCACCAAGGTAGTCCACAAAGAACCAAAGAGAAAACATCTCCAAAAAGCAATATTATTTTGGCATAAATCTGTGTCTTTACATCCAGAATATGTGCCTTTATATAGGCCTAAACTAGGGTAAAAATCTGAGAAAAATTCGCAGCCCAAGTTACCTAGGAAACCTAGTTACAAAGGACTCAAGAAAACCTAGTCAAACTAGGATTCCTACACCCTTTTAACATATGTTTAAGGTGTGCAGCGAATTCCATTTATCCTAAGTGACCTAAATCACTTCCATGGCCTAAATAAAATCCTAAATAATGTAAAAAAATAGGAAACTAAAATAAAATACGTTACAACACAAGATTGGCCATAAAAACCACAAAATAGTCTTCTCAAGTGGTTCCTGCTTGTATCTTCAACTTCAAGCTGAAATTAGAACTTGATGCAGCCATTATTTCTCAAAATAAAAAGCATGAAAGTTGTAGATATATTTCTTATCTTTGAAATGACACCTGAACCATACAAAACGGACATCTAAATCCAAAGATATACCCCAAATACTACAACTGCTTCTGAACCAGCGATAACTCGTAAATAGCGAATTTGAAGCTACATTTGACCTCCTTAACGTGCAAAATGGGTTTGATGGTATTCATATGATTTTTAGATCCAGATGTTAGGTTTCCAATGAATCAAGAATTACTCAATTCCCATCTTTCTAGCTCAAGATATGATTTTTCTACCAGAACATCGCCAATCTGTCAACATCCGAGCTTGAAGTGCACTAATGAGCTCCTTAGCCTTCTTCCTTGTCAATGGTCCACTAGTTTTCTTCAATGGATCCTTTCCATCCTTGGTTGTGCCTTCTTTGATCGTATCAAGTTTTCTCAGGTGGATGTCGCATACCTGTCTTTCGGTGTCGTCGAGATTTCCAATCTTGTCTTTTCTGTCTCAGATCAGTGGACTGTCATGCCTTGAAACTGGGTGTGTCAATCTGGGGATGCACCCAAATCTTTGGGATGTCAGAAAACATGCCCTAGTTTCTTGTGATGGTCAACACGTGGCAAGCGTCAATTGGTATGGCACGCCCTTTTGCGCGGGAAGGGTAATTATGGTGACGTTTCGCTCCCACGTAGTAGTTATGACGCCTTTTCAATTGCCCTTCCCTGCTCTATATAAGCTTCCCCTTGCCTTTCTTTTCATTTGCTTTTTCTTCACTCTCACTCTTGCTCTCATTTTCTCTCGCCTTTTCCATCTCTTTCAGTGACGGTCTGCACGGCGGAGCGATTTCCGGCCATTATTTACGACGGCATCCAGGAATCCTGATTTCGGCAAGGCTTTTCGTGAGTGCCTTCCTCGGGAATCGTTCAACTTCTGTTAACCTCTCAGCCTCCCGAAGTCGTATTTTTTCAGTTTTTGCTGACATTTTCCTTTCTTCCCGGAAGCTCTTCTTCTGGCTAACCATTTTTGGACTCACATCCTAAGCTTGAGTGGCCTTTTTGGACTCATACTGATGCTTTTCCCCCTTTTTCAGAGATGGCTGACGATTCTGCCGCCTACTACAAGAGTCTCTTCCTTGGTCAGGTAGAGAAGGGAGAACAAGCAAAGAAAAGTGGCTCCAAAAGACGTAAGTCTACTGGGAGCGGACCGTCTTTGGCCAAGAAGTCAAAGAAGAGAGCCCTTACTCCACCTTCGGAAGATGTGGTGGAGGTCGATGAAGTTATTGCTACCTCCACCAAGGTTGATATCTCAACCGATGCGATAGCCACTTCCACCGACGCGATTACAACCTTCGCCATGGTTGATGTCACTCCGATATCCACCAGGGTTGCTGCCCCCTCCGAAGTAGCTGCAACATCTTCTCAGGCTGTTACTGCTGCAGCCGAGGTGCCCGCCGGAGTAGTCACCCTTTTCACTCCGTCGAGTCCTACCTCGTCGGTGGAGCTTTTAGGCTCTTTGCCCGAGAGTCCTACTGTTAAAAAGCTGGAGAGACGTCGCAAGGACAAAGGCAAGCACATTCCGGCTTTTGTGGAGGAGGCTACTGGGGTTGCGCCAGGTTTGTGTCCGATTCTTTTTTGACACCTCCTCCCTCATAACTTGTGCTTTCAGGGAGCCCTTCCTGACTTGCGCCCCTCCATTTTACAGAGGACCGAGCGGCCCCAGTATGGATGGTTGACCATGCCCGAAGACGGGCTCTCCGGGACTCCCTTCTCCCGAAAGACAAGGTTCCGAGGGAGCCGTTTTGGTCTTTCACGGAGGACATGAACTTGTTCTCCAGGGATTGTCAAGAGATGGCTCCCCAGATGGCGAGGGGTGTTCTTACCGAGGCTTCTTCTAAGGCAGTTGCCGAGGAGTGTGCTTCTGGGGATATCCTCGCCGCTAGAGTTTCTGAGCGCGCCGCTCAGGTGATCTTTTTGGCCTCCTCTTTTTTGCCCAAGTGTTTTGCCTTTCCTTATGCTGCTTTTACTGAGGATTTTTCTCCTTCTTCTTCGTAGCTTTTGGGGTACAGTGAGCACCTCCGAGTTTGGGCGGCCGAGCAGTCTTCTGCCCGAGCTCGGGCTGAAAGTGAACTAGAGAAGGCCAGGCTCTTCTGTATTAACTCGGACATAGCTAATGTCGAGTTGAGGCGCATAGCCAGGGAGGAGGTGGTCCAGCTCCGGGATGAGTTCCTGATAGGCCAATCGGACCTCCTGAAGGACTTTTCCCGCAAAATGCGGGACCTTGGCGAGGAGGCTGTGCGCTTGACTTCGGCCAATGAGGCCATTCAGAAGGAGAAAGAAGAGGAAGCTGCCCTTCTGAAGAGAACTCTTGCCGAAAAAGCGGCTCTTCAAGCCAGGGTTTATTTTCTGAGGAGGAGTGCGGCGAAAAGGAGGAACGCGAAGGGATTGGTGCGGAGGATTGCCGATCTTAAGGAGGAGATCCTGGGTCTCGAGAAGAAGGTTGCTGGTCTTGAGAATGAGGCGGACTTGCTAGACGTAGAAAGGGACAAAGCCGTCCAAATGTCGAAGGTGTCCTTTCAGGACGGCTTCTGTCTAGCTCGTCATCAATTTCTGCAACGATACCCGGACCTCGAGACCTCCTTTCTTGCGGCCTTGGATATTCCCGAGGGTCCTCGGTGGACTTGGTCGAAAGCTGATCACCTCAACCTGCCACCTGTTCCTCTACTTGCGCCGAAGGCGACGGCTAGAGACACGGGAGCCGGAACTTCTCGCGTCGCTGGGGATCCTTAGACATCCTAGGGTTTTTCATTTTCGTGCTTCTCTTGTACTCCTCTTGTACCAAAGACCTTCTTTAATGGATTCTTCTTCATTTCTTCACTTTGAGCAATTTTTTGTTTTCCAGTTGCCCTGGCTACTTTCGGCTAGGGGATTTCGGGAAACCATTCCCTGGCCTTTCTGCTGGCCGATCTCGTTTTCTCGGCTATCAAAGACTTTTCAGGCGAACACTAGATTGCCTTTGATGGACGCCGTGCCGTCCTTCTCATTTGAGCGTGCTTCAGCCTTGTTCGGCGGGTAACCTGTGCAGGAGAAAAGAGAAATTTCTCTAAGTACCGCCTGTTTACCTAAAAATTCTAAGTATAGAACGAAATTCTAAGTATAGAACTCTTCTAAGATATTTCTCAATTTTCTCCCTTTGATGCTGCCAAGCTGATAATGCTCTCTTTAGGACCTTGCCCTGAATCAAGCGAGGTCCTTTTTCTTGGTGGCCGAAGTTCTCCCCTGAGATAGTCCTCGGGGTTCTGTTTTGGCCCTTCGGAGAATGAGATCTCCTTTTGGCGTTCAGCGCACTTTTGCGCCTACGGCCACCTTTTACGGAGAAAAACATTTCTCCAGAGCTCGTTCACGCTTCAGGGAGTGGCTCGAGTTTGGTTCCCCATTTCGAGGCTATTTCTTTCTTCGCCGAGCATTCCTCCCGAGCTTGTTCTCTTTTTGGTGGTCGATTTCAGTTGTTAAACCGGGAAACGAGGTCCTCTTTCTTAGCGGCCGAAGTTCTCCTCTGAGGTAGTTCTCGAGGTTCGGCTTTTGGCCTTTTGGAGAATGAGATCTGCTTTTGACGTTTGGCGCAATTTTGTGCCCACGGCCGCCTTTTTCGGAGAAGGCACCTCTCTTGAGCTCGTTCATGCTCCAGGGAGTGGCTTGAGCTCATTCCCCTAATTCGAGGATATAGAATCTTTTGCCAAGCATTCCTCCCGAGCTCGTTCTTCTTTTGGTGTTTGGCTAATCGGTCGAGTTTAGTTGTCAAACCGAGGTTATTTCCTCTTTCTGCCGAATCACTCGCGCTTTTACTTGGTAGCTGTATTGCTCCAAGTGTGCACTGGTCTTTGTAGGCGAGTAAGGAAGGTTTTTTCTCCTTGGTTTTTCGGGAAGTTTGTCTGATAATTCCCAATTTTATCAAGGAATTTTTGTCGGCCATTCTGGGTCTTCTCCCCTCTGCTTCTCCCAACCTTTCCATAGTCCCTTGTGCGTACTTCTATTCGGGGGCTCCACTTCGGGGTTTCCACTTGCTTTGTTGCCTTAGAACTAAGCTGGTGAACCGAAATGTCATTTCACTTCGAAGTTTAATGGCGAACTTTTTGGCCTCCTTTGTCTAAAGACTGAAGCCGTTATGCTACCAGCAATAATATGCCATCTTCGTGCATCATGTTCCTTTAAGCAGGCTTTTGTATACCTTTTGCCTGCTTGATCAGTAGGGGTTTTATCTTGTCTCGCCAAACGAGGTGGTTTACTGTTTTCTCGTGGCATTTTTGCTTTAGGTGTTGTTGGTAGTGAACCGTATTTGCCGAGGGCTAAGGGCAGTCTCTCGGGGTTACCCACTTCGGCGGGAGTCTTTCGGGTATTTTATTCCGAAGGCAGTCTTTCGGGTGCTGGTGCATTTTTTCTTTTTGGCCATTCTCGTCCTTTTTGGACGCATTTGTTCGCACCTCTTTTTGTGCGTTGTTCTGCACCTCTTTCTGCCGATGCCTTTCTATAATGGGCCTGAGCTTCCCTTCCGACGTTGTTCCTCTTCAATCAAGGAAGACTATCCGGAACATTTTCTGTACTTTTGCCATTTCATCAGGATCTTTGGAAGATGCCTCTTTGTGGGGCATTTTTCCTTCCCTTGTCCCAGGTTTTTTGTTCCCAGCAATGCCGGGCTTGGGTGATTCAACACATTGTTAACCGAATATGCTAGCTCAGGTGACTTCCCCATCCTCGGACCTCCGAGGTACCGTTCCAGTGTCGTAGTGTTTTTGCGCCTGGGATCCCTTCGGCCGGGAGTTCTTTCTTTTGGCTTTCGCCTATACTCGGTCTTCGTTGGATTTCCCTTTTTCTGTTTCTGGACTGTGCGCAATGTAGTATCATTGGAGTTCGGAGCACTTGCCCGTTTACTCTATTCCCTCTGACGTCGAGCGGGGGTGACTCCTTTTTGGACGATGGTAGTGTGTCCGTTGGAGTAGGATCATAGCCTTTTGCTTGTTTAATATCAATGCATAGGCGTCTTTTCAGGGTAGTGGGCTTGGTGTTGCTGTCTGAGGAACAACAACCTTTCTTTGCCCGGAACTCTCTTGACCGGGCCGGGGGGGGGGGGGGGGGGGGGGGGGGTTGTCCTTTGGGTATTCATGCCACTACTCTTTTTGTCCTTGAGCTCTTGGGTCACCCCTACTCCCCTCGTCGAAAGGATTGAGAGAGGAGACTTCGGCTCGATATTTGCACACAAACATCTTCGGCCTATCCGCTGCAGTATTTCGACCACGGCGACGCATGGGAAATTATGCAGGAAAGCAACTGCGATATCCGGAGGATGATCATCCCCGGGATGGGAAGTCCCTGTTCCTTAATTGTTCGGCCGCCGGGCAAGTCTCCGGCGCAGACGGGGGCCTCAGGGAGACTTTTATCCTTAGAACGCTGAGTTTTTTACCACGGTTGCCTGGAAAAGTTCCCACAGATGGCGCCAAATGATGGCATTGTGTAAGCCATCATTTGTGTTCCCGCCGTGGCTCCACGACGGGGGTGATAGGGACCTCCTGAGGAATGTTGTGTGTGGCCGTCCGGTGATGGATGGCGGGAGCCGTGAAGGATTTCCGGTGCTGGAGAGAGCCTGGAAATGGGATGCCCCCAAGTAGTCCAGCCTGAAACATACAGAAAACAGGGGTTAGGAGGTCCCCGGAGTGGTTTTCCGGGGAGGAACCTCCGACGCCCAAGTCAGTGCCTCTAAATGACAAGGAGTAAGCATAAAATAGATTTGCCGGGGGTATTTCTTTGGTATGCACAGAAGGGGAAGAATCTTGCCAGAGGTGCTTTTCTGGCATGTTTAGAGAGAAAAGAGAGGGCTAGAACTCTGGAGGCCTCCAAAAGGTTTCATGTCCCCTCTTTCTCAAAAGCATTTCCTGCTGTAAATAGGGGAAAATGAGCCCCTCTGATTGTGACACGTGTATGGACGGATGCCATCCGTACCTTTAAGCAGAAAAAAGGGGCCAGTCGTATGCAGGCTTTCTCGGGCAGTGATTTGTCGAGAATCGTGTCTCAGTGTGCCAGAGCACGGACTACAGTGGCCTGCCAGAATGCTTGAGGTCAACGTCTAGTGCGTACGGGCGAACATGTCTGAGACTCCTTTGCGTCACCCATCGCTCCTCCGAGGTCCCTTCGGCCGACGTTACTTTTCAGGGGAACGAACAGGGACCTCTCCCAGGGGTGATACCGTCTCTCCGGGGTTACCCACTCTTTCGAAGTCGGTTTGTTCGTCCTCTGATGGAGAGGCGATATGGCAATTTTTCGAGGTCATATATGTCAGGAGTGTGGCCCCCTCCTCCGAAGTCAGTGGTCAGGGCGATAGCACTTCGACCATCGCCGTTCTTGCCCCACTCAGGCTCACCTATCGCCGAAGAGCCCAGCCAAGGCGGCCTCCCCCCCAATCGTCGCCAGAGGAACGCTGAATAGAGCGAAACCGTTTCGGCCAAACCGCGACCCGACCTGTTTGACCCAGTGAACATTTTTTTGGTATAATTCCCTTTTAATCCTTGATCTTTTCATTTCATTCATTTTAGCTACTAACGTTCTTATTTTGCAGAACTAGCCATTAATAGCAAACTTTTGGATGTTTATTTTCTTTTCTTTATTTTTTATTTTGTCTTCTTTTCATTTTTTTTATGGAAGGTTGTATCTCCTACTTTTATGTGGATGGCCAAATGCCCCACTTTATTTATTTTTATTTACTTTCTGCATTTTATTATTTTCTGTTATATGGATGGCCAAGTGCCCCACTTTATTTATTTTTTTATTTATTTTCTGCATTTTATTATTTTTTTTTATGTGGATGGCGAAGCGCCCCATTTTATTTATTTATTTACTTTTTATTTATTTTCTGCACTTTGTTATTTCTTTATGTGGATGGCCAAGTGCTCCACTTTATTTATTTTTATTTACTTTTTTTGCATTTTATTATTTTCTGTCATGTGGATGGCCAAGCGCCCCATTTTATTTATTTATTTATTTATTTTCTGCACTTTATTGTTTTTTACGTGGATGGCCAGACGCCCCACTTTCTTTATTTATTTACTTTTTATTTAATTTCTGCATCTTATTATTTCTTTGTGTGGATGGTTAATCTTACTTACTTTTTTATTTACCATTTTTTTATATATGGCTGGCCAAGAGCTCCATCTTACTTCCTTATTTATTATTTTTTGTAATTTATTATTTCTATTACGACCAAGCCCCCCAATCTTTTATTTTTCCATTATTCTTATCTTGTTTAGCATTATTGGTTATTTGGAGTGTCGAGTCATTTATTTTTTTTAATTATTATTTTCTTGAAATAACAAAGTCTAGCCTCCTATGCCGTTTATTAAAGTAAATTTAAAAATTCATAACCGGATGATCCAATAAAATCAATGGTTTTGAATAAGTATTTTCTTTTTCTTAAAAAAATATATAATATAAAGAAATTTAGGATCCACATCCAGCTGATCTAATGAGATCCATGGATTGGAAAATCACTTAAAAAAAATCTTTCAAAAAAAAACATTAAAATAAAATAAAATAAAAAATAATACTAAGATCATTAAAATCTATAATTCGGATAATTCAATAGAATTTATAATGTGGATTGATAATTAATTATAATATTTAATAACAAATAAAAA
This sequence comes from Aquilaria sinensis, assembly GCA_005392925.1. Lineage (NCBI taxonomy): Eukaryota > Viridiplantae > Streptophyta > Magnoliopsida > Malvales > Thymelaeaceae > Aquilaria > Aquilaria sinensis. Next base: position 8,412 of record SMDT01000671.1, on the reverse strand, counting down.
TTAAAATTCATTAAATTTCACATCCGAGTGACTCGATAAAGTCCATGGTTTTGGAAATATTAAATTTCATTATAAAAGTGAATAAAATCAAGCACCAAGATTTAGAAGTCCATATCCGGGTGATTCGATTAGAATCCATGGTTTGAAAATTAGTTGAAAATTTTTTAAAGCAAGCAAAACAAAATTAAAATCAACTAAGGTGCCAATTTTGAGCGTTAGAATAAAGTTATTTTAACATAACCGTACTCCCGAACCCTCGAACTCTCGTAGACCATTTTTAAGGTGTCTAATTGACCTAAGTGAAACCGATTGGTGGCGACTCCCAAAAAATCACGTTGTCACAAAAGGTGTGGTTAGTGATGCTCCTTCGGCGCGAGCTCACCTACGAAGGGCTTGTGGAGAGTAAGTGGTCTTCCAGATTTTGTTATACATACTCCTTTGGACTTACACTGATGTCTTCCTTTTTTCAGAGATGGGTGACCAATCCACTGCCTTCTACAAGTCCCTCTTCCTCGGGCAGCTTGAAAAGGGGGAGTAGCAACGGAAGAAAGCTGCCCCGAAGAGGAAGAAGATGACTGGTGGGGGGCCATCTTCGGTGAGTAAGAAGGCCAGGGAGGACATTCTTCCTCCCTTTCCCGAAGACATTATGGAGGTGCAGGACTATTCCTCGGTTCGTGCCGACCCTCCCTCGTAGCTGACCGTCAGCTTGACTTTGGCGGAAGAGGTTTTGGGTACTTCGGCAGGAGGCCTTTCTACTAAAGAGCTCGAGGCCCGCTGAAGAGCGAAGGGCAAGCAAGTCCCTGACGATGTTCAGAAGGTCGACGACTTTGAGGAGGATGTCGTCGAGGTTCCTCCAGGTTTGTCCCTTAGCCATTTTCCTATCAATTTGGGATTTTTTGGCATCTTAGATCTTATAGACGTGTGGCTAAGCGATAATGTGTTGATGGAACTTTGGCGTGATTTTGTAGAGGAATAGGCACCCACTGCGTGGATGGTGGAGCATGCCCTGAAGTGGGCCCTTCGGGACTCGCACATCTTGAGCGACAAGGTGCCGAAAGAGCCTTTCTGGACCTTCACGGAGGACATGAACCTGTTCTCTGAGGATAGCTAGAAAATGGCTCCTCAGATGGCGAAGGGCATCCTCACCAATGCCACCTTCAAGTCCCTGACTAAAGAGTGCCTAAACAAGGAGGTCCTCACCGTAAGGATGTTCGAACATGCTGCCCAGGTAAATTCTGAGATTTTTTGTTTTTTTTTTCCTTTTTTTTTTGGACTTAGAGGATTTTTATAAGCTTTTATAGCCTTTTGACCCTTACGCAAAGTCTTTCCTTTTCGCAGCTCTTGGCATATAGTGGATACTTCAGAGCATGGGCAGCAAAGCAGTCTTCGATCTGATCTTGGACCGAAGAGCGCTTGGAGAGATCTAAGGTATTTTGTGCTAGCTTGGTTGTCAAGTACGCTGAGTTGAACAAGATAGGCAAGCAGGAGGTGGCAAAAGTTTGGGAGGAGTTCTTGAAGAGTCAAGAGGAGCTCTCTTAAGAATTCTCCTATAAGTTGTCTGACCTCGGCGTAAAGGTTATCATGCTATCTTCGGCAAATGAGGTTTATCGGAAGGAGAAGGAAGAGGACTTTGCTCTCTTGACGAAGGTCCTTGCAGACAACGCTGAACTTCAAGCTGTGGTCGACGCGCTGAAGAAGGAGGTGAAGAAGAAGAAGAAGACGAAGAAGCTGGAGAGGGAGGTCGCTGAGTTAAGGAACGAGCTGGACAACTTGCCTGTCAAGAAAGACAAGGCCGATCAAGCAACCAAGGTTACATTCCAAAACTGCTTTTGTCTAGCTTGGCACCAAGTCTTGGCGAAGTACCTCGACCTCGACCTTTCTTTTCTTGCTGCCTTGGACATTCCCAAGGGGCCTTGCTGGGCCTGGTCAAAGATAGAACATCTCAATCTTCCTTCTGCTCCTCCTTCGATGCCGAAGGTTGTGACAAAGGAGGTTGGCGATGGAGCAGCTTAAGTTGACGAGGTCCTTTAGGCATCCAGGACTTAACTTTTTATTTTTCTTTGTAATCTTCTTCTTGTAAGCTTCTTTTTGTTGTACTAAGGCACAAGTTAATAAAAGTGCTTCTTTCCTCCAACATTTGGCTAAGTCTTAGGACATGTTTCTTTTATACTATCTTTGGTACCAAGGGTTAGCTCGACCATTTTTGGCCTAAGTCCCTTGAGAAAATAGTAAGTATTCTCCGCGCTTGTTATTTGGATAACCGCCTTCAACGCATATGGGATCAGTTTCGGCTAACATCCTTCGACAAAACTTCGCCTGTTTTATCAGCCGTATTTGGTTCATAGCCTCTTCGGAGAAAATGTATTATTTTTCGTACATAGGCACTTAACTGGACTTCTTTGGTAGGACTATTTTCCTCAGAAAAATTTCTAAGTATAAAATTTTTTCAAGGCATCTGAATGCCATGTATTCCTTAGCTCTCCACATTCGGTATCACCGAGCTTGTATACTCCTGGCCGAACTTCATCAAGGACCACATAAGGCCCTTCCCAGTTTGCTCGAAGTACTCCGTGAGATGGTCTTTGGGGCTCAAACTCTGCCTTTCGTAGGACAAGGACCCCCTTCCTGATTCCTTTTCGCTTGACATGCAAGTTCGTAGCTGTAGCTACCCTTTGCTGAAAAGCTTTTCTTCTAAGCTCAGCCATTTCTCTATGTTTGTCAATTAGGACCAGCTTGGTTCTCAACCTAAGTTTGTTCACTTCTTTGTCGAAGACTTGTACCCTGATCGATGGCTAAACCACCTCGATGGGAATAATGGCCTCCGTGCCGAAGATGAATGAGAAAGGTGTTTCTCCTGTGGCCCTTCGGGGTGTTGTCCGATAGCTCCATAGCACACTGGGAACTTCTCCCAACCATTTTCCCTTTGCCTGATTCAATCTCTTTTTCAAACTATCCTTTATGGTTTTGTTGGACACCTCTACTTGTTTGTTACTCTGAGGATGAGCCACTAGGGCGAAGTGCATTTTTATCTTGAGGTCGGTAGCGAATTCCTGGAACCCCTTGTCAATAAACTGGGAACCATTATCAGCCACTATCGCCCTTGGTATACCAAATCTGCATAAGATGTTCTTCCAGATGAATTTCTGTATGTCCTTTGCCAAAATGGTTGCCAAAGGCTCTGTCTCAATCCATTTAGTGAAGTAATCTACTGTGACTATGCAGAACTTCACTTCTCCGGGTGCAGTTAGGAGAGGCTCGAGGTCAATACCCCATACTGCGAAGGGGCAATGGTAGTTAGCCGAAGTTATTGTTTCCAAGGGTAGCCTCTAGATGTTAGCGTGTCTTTGGAAATTGTCACATTTCTGGACAAATTGCCTTGCGTCCTTCCATAAGGTGGGCAAGAAGTATCCCTGGCGGAGTAGTACTCCTGCCAGAGTGTCAGTTCCTATGTGGGAACCACAGGCCCCCTCATGGACTTCTCTGAGGACTGTCACGACATCCTTTTCGGTGATACACCTTTGTAGTGGACTCGCATACCCTTGTCGGTATAACTCCTCTCCGATTAGGAAATATCGTCCAAAATGTCCTCGCACTCTTGCTGCCTCAAGAGGATCTTCAGGAAGTTCCAAAGTTGTAAGATACTTTTTTATGGGATTTTTCCACCCTTTCTCCATGGTTGCTATGCTCATTATTGCTATGCTCAGTTGCCTTAGCACTTTGATGGACTTTTTAGACTTGGCCAAAATATCTGCTTTAGTATTTTTTCGGTGAGGCACGTTCCCGATGTGCACTGTGTCGAACTCTTGGATGAGCTTTGTTGCGAGGTCATGATACTTTGCCAAGGTTGGGTCCTTCGCACCGTAGTCCCCTGCCATCTGTCGGACCACTAGCTAAGAATTGCTGTGGGCCTTTAGGTTTCTCACACCAACTCTTTTGGCGAGCACAAACCTGCTATGAGAGCTTCATACTCTGCCACATTGTTGGTGACATTAAACCCGAATTTGATGGCTTTCATGGCTTCCATACCCAAATCAGAGCCTAAAGTATCAAAGGTCCAGCACCTCCTGTTCTGTTGTCGAATGTGGACCTGTCTATGCCCGTGCATTATCGAGTTACCAGGGCCTCGTCGTTCGGTCTCCATGAAATCTGGAAATACTACTGCCTTCAAAGCTCAAGAGTGGGTGTTATTTCGCGGCAGTCCGTGAGGCTCAATAGGTGATTTCTCATTCGCGTCAGAGACGAAGCTCGAGGCAATCCCCTTCGAAACGCTCTTAACCCGAAGTGTAGCTACCGTTCTTCTGACTATCCTTAAAGGCCAGGTTTACTACTGTCGGCACGGCACAATGGGGTGTCCGTTGGAAATAGATGCTCGCCTGGTATCCTTCTCTGAGTGTGCAAGTACTAGGTTTTGCATAAATGGCCCTTTGCGTAGTATTAATTCCTCCCGCCTTATAGACTTCGACTAGACGCGGGAAGATAACGACACAACTTCGGTCGGATGTTCCTGACTTTCTGCTCACAGGATTATCCCGATAGCTGGTGACTTTGGTACACCCATCAGTCCTGGTTACTGAGGAGCCGAGCTCCACTGCCTTGTGATTCTGATGGCAAAGGATAGAGTGGTGAGGTGGTGTTGCTTCGGCTCCTGACGTGCTATGAACGGGATTGTTGGGCAGACGGGGTCCTTAAATGGTTCCATAGCTTTGGAGCTCGCCGTACTCCCGAGGCCTTTTGGTGAGGTCGTCCTTTGATTACGTTCCAAGGGTCTTCAAGAAACAAGCCCTCGGTGGCGGGCGAGGTTTACCAGTTTCATTTTTTGCTTTGGTTCTTTAGTGAGGATGTTTAAAAACGCTCGACATCTGATCCCGCATATCCGAAGATAATCTGTATCTGCTAGGACGATGGATTCTCAAGAGACCGTAATCTTTACACATCTTTGAATCGATGCGTTCCGTTAACAGATCCCTTCGAATAGGCAACCGAGGTGCAGGAGGACAGAAATGCTAGGACAAGAAGAAAGGGGGGGGAACATAGAAGCGAGGGGCAGGGAGATAGGGGGGGAAAAAGGAGCCGCGAAAGCGAAAGGGAATCAATGGGTGGGGCGGGGGGGGGAAACGGGGGGGGGAAGGGGGGTAGGGGGAGGGAAAAAGTCGGATGGGTGCGGGCGGGGTGGAAACAGTTAATTAACCGAGAGAGAAGGGGGGAGAAAGAAGTGAGGGAATTTGGGGTGAACGGGGGGGGAAAGGAAGGGGTCAGAACCGAAGGGGGAAAAAGTTGAAAGGAGGGGGGGGGGGGTGGAAGTCGGAGGGACATCCTTGGAAGATCAATGGGGGTTTGGAATCCCAGCAGGGCCTTGAGCTTTTCTGGATTGGTGTCAATAGCTCTTTCCGACACTATGAATCTGAGGAACTTACCCGCATTCACCTTAAACACGCATTTTTCGGGGTTGAGACGAATTCCGAATGTCCTCAGTTGGTGGAATGTTTCCTCTAAGGTCTATGATATGACTACTCGAGGATCGAGTTTGCTCTTAACTATCATATCATTGAACGTAGACTTCCATGTTTCTCCCGATTTGGGAGCCGAAGACCCTATTAGCATCAACCTTTGGTATACATGGCCCCTACGTTCTTTAGCCTGAAGGGCATTCTAATATAGCAGTATGTACCAACTTTGGTGATGAAGGCAGTTTTTTCCTCATCTATAGGGCTCCATCCTGATTTGATGATACCCACTGAAGGCGTCGAGGAAGCTAAGGAGGCCATACTCGGTGGTTGAGTCTACCAACTAGTCTATTGGATTGGCAGAGGATATGAATCCCTTAGGGCAAGCATCGTTTCGGGACATTTCGGAAGTCGATGTGCACAGTTTGGGAAGTTTGTCACTCCCCTTCTTTCTTAATAATGTGGCGATAACCACATTACTAAGCCATTCGGGATATTTGACTTCCCTTATTACGTCCGCCTCCATCAACCGTTGGACTTTGGATTTGATGAAGTTGTTTTTGTGTGCCAAAAGGCTTCTTTTTTTTGGCGAACAAGCTTCGCGTCAGGGCGTATCTTAAGACTATGTTGAATTATGCGAGGGTCTACCCCAGACATGTCCTTCGGTGAGTAGGCAAATAGATCTTTGTTCATTAAAAGGAAAAGATACAAGCTTTTGCTTGTCACCTTCGGCCAGCCGTTTCCCTACATAGGTACTTCGGCCTGGGACAAGCTCTACATTCTCAGTTTCTATTTTCTCTGAGTCACTTCTCTCTCCCTCTCTAACCTTTTCGGTCGGTATGCCCTTCTCTTCCGAGGTCTACATGTGCACTTTCATCGGGCTTTGCCCCGCCCTTACGAAGACCTTCCGGACCTCCATTAGATTAATAAATAGTTCTGTGTCCCCCTCCTTTGTCCCGAAGGTGACCATCAGGTACTTCACATCTGGTCGGATGTGAAAATTCCCTTGAGTTTGCCTTTTGAGGATAACATTGTACGAAGAGGGGACGTCAATGACTATGAACCTGGTCATGGCTGAGGCAAAGAACTCTCCGTTGTTTTGAACTACAGTTCCCCTTATCATCAGAGGTAGGTCAATCCACCTGAGGACAGGGAGTTCGGAAGGACCTACCCTAAACGAAGGGGACGTGATAGGTTTGAGGTCATTTTTTGCGATGCCCAAGCTTGGCAACAGGTGGGAGAATAGGACATCGGCGTTAGACCCGTTGTCCATGAGCACCCTTTTTACGTCCCAACTCCCAATCCTTTCCATAATAAGAAGTGGGTCATCATGTGGGAATACTATGGTAGACCCATCTTTCCGAACGAGCTTGTTCGATGGGTCACCGAATTCCATCACTGAGATCTCCTTGGCTTTCCTCTTCCTCTCTGTCGAAGGTAGTCCCGTGGTGATCGTCTGGATTACTCCAGTTGGCCCTGCTTGATTAGGGACTCGATGTACTTCCCGAGTTGGAAGCAATCCTTAATGTCATGGCAGTGATCCCGATGGAACTAGCAGAATTTCTTCAAATTTTTCTTGTTTTCTGAGGTCATGCCCTTTGGTCACTGGATCTGGGCCTTGCCTTTCCGTTGTCAGTAGTATGTTCGTTCTCGTGGTGTTCAAGGGGGTGAATGTCACCGGCTTCTTCCCCCTCTGCTTCTGAGGTCTCCCTCCACCTTCGGTTGGATACCGAGGTTGGCTGTTCTATCATTCGGGGTGCATGTGCTCAGACTTTGGCACCTCCATCCTAAGCTCCTCAGCTATCATGTGTTGTTCCGCCCTTCGGTAGAATTCTCCAAGGGTGTCCAAGGGGTCTTTAGAGAACTCGTAGAAGATTTGTGAGTCTTTCCGAAGTCCCTTTATCATGGCGAGGATGCGTATTTCAGGACAGAAGTCCAGCACACTCAGGGCTTCATGATTGAACCTTTCGACATAGTTGCAAATGGTCTCCCCATTCGTTTGCGCTAAGTCAAACATCTGAATAGGCATCTTCACCGTTGGCCTACTGCCAATGAACTGCTGTGTGAACGTCATGGACAGTTCTTGGAAACTCATTATAGTTCCAGGGGTGAAGGAGTTGTACCACGCGGTTGCTAGGCCGGAAAGGGTGACCTCAAAGCACATGCAAAGGGTAGCATCATTGGCACCATTTAGCACCATACTACGCTTGTACTTAGTTAGGTGGGCTTGAGGGTAACTATGCCCATCATAGGTTTCCAAGCAAGGCACCCAAAAATCAGTTGGCATTGGTGCTTCAACTACCGTCCGGACGAAGAGTGACTTTTCTCCGGTGAAGGTCCCAGATAACCTTGATCAGACAGGCTTTCGGGCAATCTGTCTCTCCACTTTTTCTAACCTCTCTAGGACCTTTTCTATGAGGATGGCGGCACTGGGCTCTTCTTGCTACCTGGAGGCCTCTGGCAATGGAGAATGACGCCACCTTTTCAGGGAGTAACTTCGGCGGCGGGGGGATTGTAATCTCTATTTCAGTGAAGATCTTCGCCGGCAGGATGTCCTAGCCCCTTTGGACCCCGTTTCTCCGGTATGTCGGCCTCTAGGGTGTACGTCCTCTGTTGAGGACTCATCATGGAAGTCCCTACTCCCGAACTTCGGTGAGTGGACTTCGGGCTTCTCTCCCAAAGGAGAGTTGGTGAAGAGGCCCTTCGGCCCGAAGGTGGTTGTGACCGCCTTTGGTCCAACTATTGCGTCATTTTAGCCATAATAGAGTGCTGAAAATCACGTAGGAAGCTCATCGTGATCATTAGAGGACATTCGTCTTCAGGTGAAGAAGTCCCTATGGCAGGTTGTTCGGTCTCCGGTTGATTCTCTGGAATGAATAGGGACTTCGGTAGTCCCTTATCCTTAGAACACCAAGTCTCAATGATGGCTACCTGAGGGTGAATTCCCATAGATGATGCCAAATGATGC